>JAMYHX010000597.1:0-23000 GCA_025529335.1 Rhizopus sp. PT2906
GTAACTCGAGATAAACTGTTTCGGTCCAACTTGTTTAATCGTTCAGCTTCTAATCGTGCTGAATCATGAGGTATTTGGGCAAGCTGTGTATACACATCAACATCAAATAGATTCTCTTCCACCGTTCTGGCATCGTCATTATCAGGAAATAGTTTAAGCTTTTGTGATATCTTGGTTGTACGATTAGGTTTTGCATGTCTATTGACAGGTCCACTATTCTGAGCATGACCATGGGTCAATGTTGCCGTGTCTTCAAAGGTATGGTACTGTCGTTGTCGATTAGTTGCCATAATTAATAAAAAAAAATCTATCTTTCTTTTCTTTCTTTTTTAAGATGGGTTTAATTTTTGCAGCGGGCTGTGAACTTGTGATGTATGGTTGATTTAGTTGATATTACTTCATGTGCTTGATTGCACTTTTTATTGGTATTGTAACCACATAAATGATAGTACTCTTCTAAGCTTACTATTCGAATACGCTTATGCTCCGTAGAATCTACTGCAGTAAAGGATGGATAAGCTATCTGACGATCAGCTGGTAATTCTTTTTTATGATTAATGTGCATTTATAAAGCCATAAAGAAAAAAATAAAAGAAAAACAATGGATTTTTACAATATTATTAAAATGTGTGTGTATGTGTGTGTGTTTTGTTTTTATCTAAACACAAAAAATATAACTTAGTAATGATAGACTTCATTAGGCTCACGACCACGGACGACAGGAGGTTCACTGCCAGGTTGATAGATGTGAAGATGGAAGTCAGAGATAGGAGGTTCAGGTGCAGATTCAGCTTTCTTGGTGGCTTCAGCTACATCCTTGCGACATTCTTTATCAATAGCCTTGAGTTCTTCTTCAGTGGCCAAGCCGTGTTCGACCAAGACGTTCTTCAAACCAGTGATGGGATCAGAGCTAGAACGCATATGTTGGATTTCTTCACGAGTACGGTAGGTGGTACCGGGATCAGACATGGAGTGACCACCGTATCTGTAAGTAGCCATTTCCATCACAAGAGGACCCTTACCAGAGGTAGTCCATTCCTTGGCCCATTGACAGGCTCTGTAGACAGAGAGGACGTCCATACCGTTGACCTTGATACCAGGGATGTAGTCACCACGCTTATAGTAGTCAGTAGAGGCAGATGAACGGCTGGCAGCAGTTCCCATACCATACTTGTTATTCTCACACATAAAGACACAAGGAAGATCCCATAACTTGGCCATGTTGAAAGCTTCAAAGACTTGGCCTTGGTTGGCAGCACCATCACCATAGAGAGCAAAAGTGACAGAGGGGTTATTGAGGTACTTTTGAGAAAAGGCAACACCAGCACCAAGGGGAACCTAAATATATAAAAAATCAGCAATCCACACACACACACATTTACAGATTAAATAAATCTTACCTGAGCACCGACAATACCGTTACCACCATAGAAGGAGGTAGCAAACATGTGCATAGAACCACCCTTACCCTTGGAGACACCAGTGTGGCGACCCATCAATTCAGCCAAGATGCTTTCAACAGAAGCACCACGGAGATAGGTGAAACCGTGACATCTGTAAGCAGTAATCACATGATCATTCTTGGTGATAGCAGCTTCCATACCTACAGAAACAGCTTCCTATATTCATGTTTATCATCATTAGCTCACACAATGCTTCTTCTTATCAGCGGGGGTTGGATTTTTTTTTCTTACCCAATTTCCCCCGCGTTTGCCCGTTCCTTACCTGGCCGTTACATAAATGACAGAAACCACGAATCTTCTTTGCTTTGTAAAGAGCATCAGCGGCCATTTCCATACGTCTCATCATAGTCATCTTCTTGTACATGTCCATCAATAAATCCTTGCTAACTTCGACTTCCAAGTTGGGCTTTTCAGCATTGTACATCTCAAAGGAGGATTCGGGTAAAGTAATGGTCACTGTGTCAGAGAAACGAGATGCGCTAGTAGACAAAGCACGCTTTTTCAAAAGAATGATTTAATTATTATGTAAACAAGACGAGTTAGATATATACCATGGGTGAGAAAGCATGCTTGGCAGCAAACAAGCGAGATGTTGAACGAAGCATCTTGAGTGTGGAAGAAAAGTTTTTTTTTTCAAAAAAAATATAGAAGCCCGGAAAAGTAGAGTATTTTTTTGGGGAACTTTTATAAACATTTTTTGATTGGCTGAATTCCCCAAGCCTTTCTCGTACTGCACACCACAATGATGACGTATACCCGGGGATCAAACACAGTGACACCCTCGCCACCCAAAGGCTCCTCCTCTCGTTAACAAGAGATGCCTTGATGAAATCTTGTGTCCTGATTCAATATATGAAAGCAGGAAGGAATGAATGTTAATGGCTATGATATCCCTTTGCTAGACTGTGTTATTGCTCTCGTTTATGTGGGCAAGCACTTACAATGTCTTGGCCATTAGCAGCTGGATGTAGTTTACTGTACAAATATACTTTGGTTTCACGAAGCCTATATTCCTTCATAAAATAAAGTATCTTATATTTTGCACGAGTTAAACACAATAACAAGGATCGTACAACCACTTTTTGCAATTTTTGTATAGTAGGTGCAAGTAATTTAGGACATTGTAAGTACTTGCCCATAAAGCAAGCAAAATAACCCTAACGAGAACAATAACACGGTCTAGCAAAGGGATATCATAGCCATTAACATTCACTCCTTCCTGCTTTCATATATTGAATCAGGACACAAGATTTCATCAAGGCATCTCTTGTTGACGAGAGGAGGAGCCTTTGGGTGGCGAGGGCACCACCGTGTAGCCACTTTGTTTGGTTCTCTGCGTTTTACTTATATTATCCTCCCCCTTTTGAAGTTTAAGCCTTCGAATGACTGACTTGTGTGCTTTAGAAATAAGAGAAACGATACTTTTTATTTTATGCAACTTCTTCATGTTTACATATTGATATTTGATGGAAGCTACATCTCTTCATTAACTGACAATGATTATCTTAGCTCACTATATATTCGTGACAGTCTGTTACTATTTGCAAAAGTCAAATTTATACGACTTTCTAAAGCCTGTTTGCATAAATTTGTGGTATTTGTTAACAACCTATCCGTTCTACTTTCAGCTTCTGAAGATACTTCTGCTTGAAACATATCAGGGTTTTCAGTAACTGCTTCACTACCCTTATTCTTCACTGTATTCTGGATAAGTATTATTCATGGTATGAATCCCCAAGCTAGAGTCAATCTCTAGATAATATCGTAAGTACACTATAGTATCTCTTCTATTACTGTCGTGACAATCTACCTTGGCTGTAAACCGCACATCTTTTATCGAATATATAAACCAAATACATATGCTTACAGCCACATCTGCTACGTTGAAAGTCTATACGGTTATAAGCAACCACCATTCCTTGTTCACTAATTTCTTTTGCTGATGTAGAATAGTGTATAATTTGTTTGATTAATAAGTATAAATTTGGTGTTAAGAGTTCGCTTTGTAGTGACCACCAGATCTTTAATAGATCAAATAAGTATTTGAGTAATAAAAGACAAATAAGGAAAATAAAAGTAGAAGCTTGAAAATGCTCTGACAGGTAATATAAATGCTATACCAAAATCAGAATTAAAGAAAATAGAAAAAGGAAAAGGGAGTTTTACTTTATAAAAATATATAAAGGATTTATTGCTGAATTAATGGATGAATTCTCCTCGAGAGAACCAAAAACAAGACAGTATTTATACTGTTTAAAAACTGATTCGAAGCCAGTCATTCAGGACACAGTGTCACTGGTGACTGACTTTAGAAGTGGGCGGATGACACCAAACCTTTCACACTGTAACTACTCTCTTTCTTGCCTCTCTAGTCTCTGAGCTCATATGTCCGATATTGGCGGCCATCCTTGCGGTATTGCGCATAAAGTTTGTATGAACATCGTCAACCAAGATAAAGATTAAGCGATCCAGTCTTCTTTGTAAATAATTTGTCTTCAATTGGTTATGCCAACCCTCAATATAGTTGTTCGTTTGCATATTGGTGAACATTTGTGTTTGGCAAGCAGCAGGCCAATGCATGGATTCCAGGTAAAATGATTCAGCTCGAATTAGTTGCTGCCTTTGCCATAGAGAAACAAAGCCGAATGTATAGCTCTGTTCGAAATCTTGAGCAATATATATAAAGTAACCTCGTTGTTGCTGAAGATCTTTCAACCAAAGCTTGATCGATTTTTCTGTTCATTGTGCTTTTTATATGATAATTTTTGAACCTTTTTATATATATTATAAACATCTTCCGAATGGACAAACTGGTCACGATGTACAACATATACTGAAGAGGATAGCGAACTAGCAGCTTCAGGAAAAAGGTCACTTATCTTTTCATTAAAGTGACGTTGAATTGCAGCTCTTATGTCTCTTCTACCATAGCCTTCACGTAACTTTTGCAATATAGTTTCCTTCGTATTATCCGATAAAGGTAAAAAAGAGACATCATCAAGGCTTCCAAGAAGATGATTATGCTCATTATGAAGCTTAATGGTGACCTGATTAGGTGTTACGAAATATCAGGTGACAGTAACATAGCATTTGCAATCGATCTTCTTGCTTGGTTTCTGACTTGGCCGGCTTTTAGATGATTCATCTTTTGTCTGTATATCAGCACGACTCTTATAGACTCCAGCTCTATGGCATATGTACTTCATTTTCCAAATGATGCTTCTTCTTGTTACGCGCTTTGGCATAGGTTGGCCATCTTCGTTTAAAGTAGACATATCACCATCCGTCTTGTTCTTATACATTCAACATACTGCATGATGGGTAGGTGAATTTTCAATGATATTCTTCCAAGAGCCAATATCGACAGTAGTTTTCCTAGTAAAGGGCGTGTATTGCTCTAAAACTAAGCTCTCAGACATGATTACTTTTCTTTGATACACTATTTCCAGAAAGAGATGCTGTGTTGATTTGTATAAGTTGTATTATAAAAATTGCAAAAATGGCAAAATATTAAGTACGTCATCATTTTTTTTGGCTTATACACCCCGAAGCTAGGGGCTGTAAAGAACACTTTTTTTTTTTTTCTTTAAACGTCTTTACAAAATGCCTGTTTCCAAAATCGTCACCAATCCCTACTTCTCTTTCGTTACACCTGAAAAGCTCATTAAAGTGTAATTTACACAATTAGAAAAGAAATACATGTATAAACTGATCGTTTTATACATAGTGCTCCTAGTCTTGCTACCTGGGGTGCTGCTGCTGGTTCTGCTGTTCTTCTCTTCGGCTCTGATGTTCCCTTAGTAAAGAAGGATCTCTTGAGCAAGATTCCCATCGCTGGCAAATACTGGGCTGTCCCTGAAGATAACTAAACTGCTAATAAATAATGTAGATTTTGGAACAATTTAACAACAACAGTAATATAATAGAAAGGAGTATGAGATGCTTTTATTACCTGGATATTTCACATTCTCCTTGTCCATGTCTTTATATGAAAAAGTATAAAAGGGAATGATTTCTCCTTTTCCTTTCCTTCTTTTTCTCTCGTGTTTATCTTTAATTAATTCATGCTGGTCTTTAGTCTTTTAGTTTATGTTTTTGCATTGTCTGTTCAGGCAGGAGTTATCAACAGTCGTGACGAAAAGCCCACTTGTAGAAGCTATCATACAGATTTCACAAAGTCAATCGATGGATGGACCGAGGTAAGAGGTGCAACCAAAACATGGGAGGTGACGCCAGAGGGGTTGAAGCTTAAGCTGCTGCGTCCTGAGAGGTTCAATAGATTGATTGATACTAGCTCATCAAAGAGTATGTGTTTGAATATATATATACATAACAGATCCTTCTGATTAATTTGACGTTAGAGCTTGCATATAATGACGCTGAAGGGGAAGGTGCCACATTCAACGCATCAACCTACATGCTATACGGCCGGTTCTCTGTCACTCTCAAGTCAGCAAAGGTAGGAGGAGCGGTCACTGCGATGATCCTGATTGCTGACGACAAGGATGAAATCGATTATGAGTTATTGGGTGAAGGAAATGGCTTAAACGAGCAAGTGCAGTAAGTCGTTCTTTTGATTTCATATATGCAGTATTATAATGAAGGCTTTATTAGAACCAACTATTTTTGGGGTAAAAACATTGTCTATGGAAAGAATGGAGGCGAACATGAAGTAGATGGTTCTATATCATCGCAATTCCATACATATGAAATTGACTGGTAACATATAAAGAAAGCATCTCTCCCTTTCATAAATTCACACAATGCTCTCAAAAGGTCTCCAGAACAAATCAAATGGTCTGTTAATGGTAAGGTCATTAGAACCAAAAGTCGACAAGAAGCCAATGGAGAATATCCTACATCCCCAGCGTAAGTATATTGATTTTTTGTAACCAAATATCTAAATTCTTTATAGTCGTGTCCAAATAGGCTTATGGGATGGAAGTAGACAAAGTGGTACAGCCGATTGGGCTCATGGACCTATCGAGGTAAGGGAAATTTTTAATTTCTTTCATCAACTCTAACCAACCCCTCCTCTCCTTAGTGGAATGGACTTGGTAATGAAATTACTGCCACCATCAAAAGCGTTGAGATTGAGTGCAATCCGGAACACAATATCATTATTCATTAGACAAGGAAAGAAAGAAAATATTTAATAAAACTTGCATATATTCATCATAACACGCATGTATGTATATATTCTATCGGCCGCCCGCGCGCGGCAACATTCGTCCCCTTTGTATATCTAAAATAAGAAAACCGACCAAATATTCAAAAATGTTTTACATCTTTAAGAATCTTTTCGAAAAGAAGGGGGTCTCCTTCATTCTCTCACTTTTTCTTTTTCTTTGTGCAAATGTACATTCGACCTAACGACAACCTTATGTGGGGACCGTTTAGAAGACACACGTCTCAAAAGGTGACCCCTCTTATTCAACTGGATGAAACAAAGCCTCCTAGACAAGCAAAAAAGAGCCAAACATGCCCTAATCTGAGCAGCATTGAAGATCGTCCCCTGCCCCCACTGCCCAAGCATCCTCGTGCATCACAAAAGATGACACGTGCATTTAGTAAGGGTCAGATGCATCTCAAGCGAACCACAACATGGATAGGTCAACCCGTTCAAAAGCTGCTCTCGTCGCCACCTATGCAAAATTTTGGAGCAATGATGTCTAAAAAGTATCAATCAGCAACCGAGAACATGATTCGTCTGCAGTCTAACCTGCAGAATCACCTCCCTCAATTGCAAATTGCTCATAGTGACCTTACGCTCGAAGAAGACGAAGAAGATGAAAGAACGATGACGATTGATGATAAGAACTTTTTGTACGGATCGGCTGGTGATCATTATTCGTTTATCAAGTAAGTTATTTTGTAAGAAAGGCTTCATTTATATAATGTTTCCTATTAGGAGTCAAATAAAAGAACAATCACAGTCAGTTGGAA
Organism: Rhizopus sp. PT2906; assembly: GCA_025529335.1. Classification (NCBI taxonomy): domain Eukaryota; kingdom Fungi; phylum Mucoromycota; class Mucoromycetes; order Mucorales; family Rhizopodaceae; genus Rhizopus; species Rhizopus sp. PT2906. The sequence continues at coordinate 7,410 of JAMYHX010000597.1, forward strand.
GATTGGGCAAGAAGATCTTTGTGGCTCCAAAGAGGATTATGCATTGCAGAGGTATGTTTTTTGCTTCTTAATGAAAACGCACATGTTGACAAAGATTCTTGTTCAATAGTGATGCAGATCATCAATGTGGGATCTGAGCGCGGTAAGTAGCATTATCTTTCTCATTTTTCTTATGTTGGACTATAACGCTTTTAGATTGTAACTATGAGTTGACCGTATATCATAATGGATTACAACACGCTATTCATCGAGGTAACCTACGAAAGATTGGTAAAAACTTGAGCGCAGATCGACCTCAAGAAGATGCGATGAGATTGTAAGTTTAGCCTTTTCTTTTGACATTGCTTGTATATTTATATCGTTATATGCAGAGAAGTACAGGAACCCTTTTCTTTGACTTTTGCCGTTGCCGCACGGTACTCTAATACACGACTTCGAGATGGATTAGCCAAGATCGGAATCTGGCCAATCACACAAAAGACAGAACTACCTGACACAGGCTTTGCTGTGCTCACGTTTGAACATAAACAAGACATCAAACATCATGGCATCACACGATTCAAGTTGACCAAGATAAACGACCGTCGACCTGGGTTGTTCAAGTGGTTTAATATTGAGCTCGTTGTGGATGTCAAGATCGTCGAGGAACTGCCTCCGTCGGTTCAAAAGTTTCCTTGGGCTTATACACTTACAGAAAACTATTCAGAACTGACTTGCGAAAGCGCACAAAGTGGCGATATCACACAAGATCCTAACCTTGTCATGGCATCGCAACAACACTGTCAAGATGGAGATTATCTTACAATCTACACCCGAGGCGTGGCTCATCCGGTAAGCACAAATGCACATGTAATATAACATCAGTGTTCTCATACATCTGTAAAGATATGGAAACGGTATTGGGTGACTATGGATAACCATCAGTTAATTCTTTATGACTTTACATACATGGTACATTTTATGCGCATTCATACCTCTTTTTTCTTACTTTTAGCTTTATAGTTAACAAAGGACCCACTTCATAAAATATCTTTATTACCATTACAGTCCGTCAAGAAACCTACATTAGACGACTGTGAAAACGTGGGTATTGCTCGAAAGACAGGAATTATGCTTCAATTTGACCGCTTAAAGGCCACGGTGGGTGATGAAGATATTCATTTTGATGATGCTGAAGGGTTAGAAGGAAAGATGTTTATTTACTGTGATGATGAAGCATATGCTGTTCATTGGCGTAGAGCACTGGCTGCTTACGCTGAAAAAGAAATTGATAAAGACATGGAAGACCAAAACGGTGTAGACTTGAAGTTTTTATGGTAAAAAAGTATTTAGACAATACATAACTTAAATCAATAAATATTATTTAATACTTGAATGAATTCTTTCTTTCTCTTTTTCAAACGCTGTTCAATCATTCTTGCGTAATCGAACTCAAGCCATTTCTCATTAGAAACCTCTCTTCCTATTTTGCATTATCCATGATGCTTGCAGATAAAGATAAGATTCATTGCAACATAGTCGATTTCAAGTTTTTGATAAACATTGGTTTCCATTTCTTGAACCAGGTATATAATGTCTTTGTTGACGTCGATATTGCTCATAGTAAAACTTATTGTAAAAAAAAAAAAAAAAAAAAAAAAAAAAAAAAAAAAAAAATGTATTTTGCTTTATTAAAGGTAATACATTGACATTCAATCTCTTTGTGTCTCAGCAAGTGATAAGTTCCTGTAGCACTACTGTTTGAAAGATATACCCGAAACAGGAACAAGCTAAAGCTCTGTGTCAACAACATAATGACCATGACGGAGTAGCTTACATTTCCTTGACACTTTCCGTCAATTTATTAGAGGTATTAGGTCATTAGTGACACTTGCCTGACATGGCAAATCGGCCATGGAAGTGTCTTGAAGCCGGTCCCCAATGACCGTGAGGATATCCCTATTTGGTTCACTGGTTCTTCGGCGATAGATGCCGTGATTCCCCCCCCCCTTGTTTCTGGCGACCGCATTGCTCGCTGTAGCTACTAAATATAATCCTTGCGTTGACTAATACAATGAAACCTTCCAACAGCCGTTTCAAAGAGCATCCATCAATTAACAGGTTATTTCCATATTGGTTACTATGGCTCCGTTTAAGAGAACATCTTAAGGTCCGCACATCCGAAATAGCCTTTGAAGATTTCCCAAAATGAGTCCTTGGTACAGAGCGACTTGTATTTTTAAAGCTACTAGCAGAATTTTTAAAATGACCAAATCAATATCGGTCATATTCCATTTGTTCATCCATTCAAGGGCACTCTTGGGAGTAGTCTCAATAAATTGTATTCATTTTTCATAGACCGATGAAGAGCTGTCTCGGACAATTTGGGTCTCACAAGTATCTCAAGTATAATCGCTTTAGAATAATAGACGGTTTTTATACGCTCCTTCCAGAAAGTAAAATTCCCCTGGATGGAAATATGAATGCACCTGATTTGTAAAAATAAATTCAGGAAAAATAAATTCGTCTTCGCTAACAAATCGAATGCCAAGAAAGTATTATTGTACACAACAAGCGTTTCGTCTATTTCTTTATTCCGCGAACACACAGTAAACTAAATCATCATGAGTATTCAATTTTATGAAAATGATAAAGTATCTGTTGTCGAGGAATATGGCAGACCCGAACTAATGGATTATATCGTCGATGAGGACCAGTTTCGTCTTGAAACATTGAGCTCTCATACACAGTGCTTGGCTCAAAAGCCTCCTGAGGAAAACAAACCAATGGAGGTTATGTAAGTGGAAGATGAGACAACGCATGATACTGATGCTGTTATGGGGGAAAACATCAATTACGCGTAACTGTACACGTTACACTGACCAGGACAAAGTATGGTTCATCAGGTTGTTATTTGAGAAGTGCTTGAACGCGGCTGCTGCTGCAAAACAACTGGGAATCTACGTGCGTACAGCGCAAAATTGGGCTGAACAGTATAAGAGAAATCCTGATAGTATTTTTGAGAAACGAAGATCGGCCGTTCACGCATTCTCAATAAGGAGCACAAACAGGCCATTCTTGAGTGCATTGATGAGAATCTACCGGTTGGTTTGGACGATACAGTGAAGTGCCTTAGACAAATATTCACAGAAAAGTATCTAAAAGCACATTGTTTGATTTTTTAAAAAAGCATTGCAGAAGAACGCTATCTAGAAGTAGAATGTATGCTCTACTGTAAGATATAGAGTATTATAATGATTTATATCAAACACGTCAATAATGATTATCTCCCTCTACCCACCCCGCTTGATTGTATACTTCCTCCCCTCCACCACCAATACCTTCCCATTCCCGCCACATTGTACACCTCCATTTTCTTGAACTTGCTCAGGCAAATTTAGTATCAGAAGTGCCGTGTGCCCAATTGGGTTTAATAGATTGTTTAACCATACTCTATTGAGAATATGCAGACGATTACTATTTATACCCTGCGCTTAAAACTTTCTCAAGCATGAGCTTTAAAAAATCAAACCTTGGCTTGGCTTGTGTATGTGGTACATGCATGCTTAGAAAACAGTGGATATCAGCATCAGTATCCGCAGCAATAAACTCACGGTTCTGCTTGCTTATCAAAATACACAAAGGGGGTAAATATGAAACCTATCGATCTGAAGAGCGTACACTTACATATCAGCAATATGACTCCTACTCATTTTTACTGCTTGTTTTTGAATAGAAAATATGGTCTAAAAAAGGTAAAGTGCTTATATAGGGGACAGATCGACCAAGTTCTTGTAGAATAAATTTTCTTTGTGAATACATTTGGTTTATCATTGTGTGAAAAGATGTCTGAACAACTGTGACACTGCGTTTGATTTGGAAAAGAGGTGTATAAAAAAGCAGTATGGTTTGGACTGTAGTTCTATATTTACATGATAGGTTTATTATTTACAGATACTAATTATATGTAAGGAGAGTAAAGGAGTGTAAAGAGAATTACTGATGGAAACGGTCAATAAGGGTCTTGATAGAATCAATAGTACCAAAGATAAGACCAACAAGACCCAAAAGGACAACAAGGAGGCACCAGGCAAGTTCGTAAATGGGCTTGTTGCGAATACCAGTGAGTTTGAGATAAAAGACGACGGGGAAAATGAAGATGAGACCACAATTGGCAAATGAACCGATCAAGGACATCAAGTCACTAAAAAAGGGTACGACGGCGCCAATGACAGCAACGAAGACCATAATCAAGATACGGATAATAGCACGAATCAAAAATTCCTTGACTTTGCCAAATCGTTCGACGGTAACATTGAGCATTTCTTCAACATCAAGAGCAAAAGAAGTAACCAAGATAGGTGTAGCAGTCATAACATGGATGGTCATGACAACAATGGCAACGATTTTAGGAACACCATCAGAGATTGAATTGTAGACAGGAGACGCGACGTTTTCACCATAGACATAATAGCCAGGAACAGCACTGAGGAAGTAAAGAGCAGCACAGGTACTGAGACCACCAGCGACGGCTCTGGGCCATTGTTTTGGTTTCTTCATTGAAGCTTCGACATGAGGATAGACGGCGTTACCACCAAAACTGAAAGAGATGGTACTGAGAGCAATAGGAAATTTATCCCAAATGACTGCTTCGTGAACTGCGGGAGGAAGATGTTGCAAATCTTGGCAAGCAACAACAAGGACGATGATGACAACAACAGCAGTGGCAAGAGCACCCATAGCACTCATCCAGGCCACTTCTTTCATGGACTTGACCAAAATGAAAGGGATAGCAACGATAGCGGAGGCGATAATACTCCATTTAACATGGCCAATTTCACCTGCAGTTCCCTTGCAGAGTGCGTTTAAGTTATCACCAGAAAGTACCATGTATAAGATGGGAGCACCCAATGTGATCCAAGCGCTGAAGAAGAAAGTGATCCAGCCACCAATAGCGCCAAAACAAGCAGTAGCGATTTCTTTATATGAGAGTAAACGTTGCTTTCCATTAGCGTATAAGCATCGAATGAGAATGACACCGGTATACATAGACATAGTCCAAGACAAGAACAGAATCAAGAGACCTATCCAGCCACCCATTTTGAGGGCATATGGTAAACCGAGAGTACCAGTACCAGCAACGACACAGACGACATTGAAGTAAGCAAAAAATGATGAACCAGCATGTTCACGATTGACATCAATGATACCATTTTCACTGTATTCAAGCTCGGCTACTAATGATAATGAGTATTTAAAGGTGATAATAGAAAATGAATGACAATACCACTATATGAATCATAGGCATTATTATTTCCTTGTTCTTGGAAGTCTCCAATCTTCTTTTCCATCTCCATTGAGGACATGTTTTATAGTAAAGTGTAATAAAAGAGAGACAAGGATAAAAAAAGAGATGAAAAGAAATAAATCCGGAGAATTTTCAAACTATTTATACAGAAACCGATGACAGGCTAAGGACCAACAGCAAGGCTTTTTTTTTTAGTTTTTAGTTTTATGAAACGATCGATGGATCTATCCAATCAAATGTAACCTATATTCCATTTTAGGAAAGTCGTATCGTATGCATGGAAACAAATTGAATTCGTACTTTATATTAATTTGGTCTCCGCGTAAGTTCGGTTGTAGTTGTTGGTACTTTTTATAAATGGATAGTTACTTATACTTAATACAAAAAAAGATTAGTTCCTGTGTATAATCTGACGTAACATGAAGTGCTATGGTGAGAAAGATAGAGTGTCAAGCGTGAGAAAACAGACAAACATAAATAGACCCTGTTCTATAAAGGGGGTTTCATCGAATTTGATTGGCTATGAGCAACATGACTCAATAGAAATAAATACCCAATGGATACAAATCATAACACAAATTAAAACTCTATCTGACTTTAGGAAATGAAATCGTTACACGGCTACCTTTGTCTCTCATTGGTTTATATACAGTCTTATCAGCGGAGTGTTTCAAAAGCGGGTATGGTCCCTCTTTCTACAAGTTTTGTATACGCGTTATTACCTTCACATTGTGGGAAGATATTCTTAGTTTCTCTTATTTCCTGTTATCCATGTATTACGTAATAATAACACTTCATATCCTAAGTTACTATTATTCTGACATGTTCTTACATATGTGCGCGCAGTTATTGAAGTGGACTGTTCAGTGGATATGAATCCAAATTATTCCCCAGTTATATACTCAAACAAAGTTTCTTGAGCACTTTTAAATTATGCATATATAAGCAAGGAAGCACAATGAGTCGGCGCAAATATACCCTCTTATTTTCAAACTACCTCGGTTATTGTAAGAAAATCATTTTTTTTTCCACGGCATATGACCATAAACTATATTACCTTCCAAATATGGTTATCATCCTAATGATTGTGCACAACAACAGAAACGAGAAGAAAAAAATATCCTGATAACGGATTCTAATTGTAACTTTGAACCAGTGCAGCAAAATATACTCCAAGAAATCTCAATCTCACATATGAAAAGCCAACGGCCAGCAGGTTCCTAGAATATGACCGAAGGTGGGATAGGCAATAGCGTGGAAAAATAAATGCTGTTTATCCCACTTAAAAACACCATATATGGATGAATTACTTACTGATGTCCAAAGAACAAATCAAAAAGTTATTATAAAATTAAGACTATATAGATTGCTTTAATAAACGTACTTTAAAAGATATTTTACACCCTTCCTGTAACTGCATTAATAACTGGAAATATGCATTTGTAGCACTCCTATTCGATGGAAACTGAATCCAAGTTAATGTTTACCTAGTTACGTCTCAGTTTAACCTGAAATAATAAACAACCGAGGGGTATGTTTTTTAAAGGTTACATCGAACAAACTTTAACTTGAAAAATGATATCAGAGACACTCAAAGTCTTTACTTCAAAAATAATATACGCTCAACAATTTCACTATTTAAGGGATCTAAGCTTTTTTTTTATAGGGTACAACTTTGTCGAGTATTCATTGGTACTGTTGTACCCCGCCTCGTTTTGGAAAAAAAAAGCTTGGTTATTCATTCTGATATATGTATGCGAGACTGAGATTTCTTGGAGTATATTTTGCTGCACTGGTTCAAAGTTACAATTAGAATCCGTTATCAGGATATTTTTTTCTTCTCGTTTCTGTTGTTGTGCACAATCATTAGGATGATAACCATATTTGGAAGGTAATATAGTTTATGGTCATATGCCGTGGAAAAAAAAAAAAAAGATTTTCTTACACGGAGCCTTGAGTTGGGTGGTCCTTTTATTCGATAAAGTTTACTTGTGTCACAGGTTGGAATGGATTTTATCTTAAATACCAGCCGTTATCATAAAAGAGAGCATTTTCTCACAAATCTGTAAGCAACCGTTGATCTTGTTGTTCAAGTAGTTTCTATGGTAATAAATGGATCAGTGTTTGTCATCGCTTCGAACAAGTCTTATTTTGCTACAATGATATTATCAGATGATATAAAATAGACCATCACAAAAAGTATCATGTTGACTTGCGTTAATACAAAGGCTTGTTTTTTAACATAATTTATCCTTATTGCAAAGATGCTACGCATTTCAATTCATACACAGTAGAATCTATCGCTTTAGATCGAGCGATTAAACTGCGTATCTTTAAACAGGCAGTCCTGAGGTTTTTCAATGTTTATCGGCCAATCATATCCGTTGGTAACAAGAAATAAACATAATTATTAAATTTACCTGCATTATTACAGCTGAAGAAAATAGGTTGGGACACAAAAAATTTTTTTGGGCCATTTGAAAAAAATTGGGACAATAGTAACGTTGGTTCCACTCCAACTTCAGATGTGGTTCTGTTTTCAGTAATATCACTAAAAAGCTTGTTGGCCATTTCTCGTCCTCGCTTGTTGGCCATGCGGCTTGTAGTAGTAATTCTCGAAAGTATTTGGCTTGAGGCTCCAGTTTGCATGCAACTTTACCTGATCGATCTCTGATCCCATTGTAACAGCCTTGGTATTGGAAACTGACCGAATCGAGTGAACGCTGAACCTATCTGTGTCGATGTCTGCTTCATTCATAACCCCTTTCAGCCAGGAAGCAGCTGTGGCTGGCTTACTCGATTGCCATGTATTCGGGTTATCTTGTGTCATATTCGTCAAGAAAAGTGTGTGGTCTTGCGATAGATGATTTCGGTGATCTTTGGTGAATGTATAGAATGTCCAAAGTGTGTGCACCGGACAGGCCTCCTTATTTCCAATCGCGCCTAGTTTCGATTGCTTGGGTCGTAGTTCTTTTGGGTTTCTTGCTGTTAAAGTTACACCCAATGGCTCATCTTCAATACCTTCTTTCATCTGGAATTTGACATCCCTAAACTGTAATGTGCCCATATCCGATCTTGGTTTCCACATGGCCGCGATGATTAAAAGAGTTAATGTCTTCAGCTGTAACTTGCTCATGTTCAATTCCGAAGTCGATCCTCACGACAATGTAGCTTGTATCAGTACCTTGATATCATAGATTTATTGCGTGTTGTTTGGTAATTTCTCTTTCTTCCTTCTTCTTGCTTCAAAATATTGTATGACCAGTTGGTTGGAAGCTATAGGTGGTCGATGTGCATGAATCACCCTATACACTGATGCTATTGCTGAACGTATAATGTTTAATGAAGAGTAGGAAAGCGTCTTCTTATACGTTAAGTATTCTATCAAATGTTCTGGACTATATTCTGTTGGATTGTACTGAGGATTTTGTGATTTACACCATGCTGACCAGCGTGCCCAGGCTTGGTCGTAGTTCTTTCTTGTAGATGGTCTGTTGGATTCCTTTAGAAATTCGACTATTGAATCGCTGATACCCTTATTTGCTTGGAACGCCCTAATAATAGTCATGCGGTCACCGACCATGTCTTGTTCAGTTGGATCTTTATCGGATTGTCTATACTCTGACGCATAATCATTGGCCACCAATATTGGCTGCTCCATGTTGGGGTGATCATCACTGCCTTTGCAACCCTGTCTGCCTGTATCTTCCTTATGACTCTCGGTATTAACTTCCATGGCGGATGAAAGTATAGTCCCTTCTTCGGCCATTCTTGATGAAAAGCATCTGTTGCTTGAGCTTGGGGATCCGGCTGGAAACTTCAGAACTTCGCCAGTCGTTTATTCTCCCTGGTCGCAAACGCATCTATTGTCATTCTTCCCCAGTGCTGTTGAATCATTTGGAAGAATCGCCTTGGAAGAGTCCATTCGTATAGAGGTTTCTTCTTTCTGCTGAGATAGTCCGCTCGAACATTCTTCACTCCCTGTATATGAAAGTGTCTTACCGTCAATTGGTTGATCGTGATGACTTGCTGTATTTCCAAGCTTAGCGTTTGAAGCAACGCGGATGCTGTTCTCCGGGGCTTCTTCGCATGCTTCAGTGCTGCCATGTTGTCGGTGTACACATGTATCAATGAGTTTCGGAACTTTTGTGCGTGTAGCTGAAGAGCAAATAAGATTGTCTTCAATTCCCTCGCATTGATCGAAGTGCCACTTTCGACCTCTGATCAAAACCCGTGTGTTTTGACTTCTTTTGACGTTATGCCCCACCCTGTATCTGAGGCGTCTACGTGGATACTGATATCCGGTTCTCTGATGTCTATATCGATCTTTATTGGTAAGCCGTTTGAGAGCTGTACGTTCTTGGTCCACCACTGTAGTTCGTTCCAACTTTTAGCAGATAATGGGCATGGTTTCTCCCAGTTGTATTGCTGTCTTCTTAAATTCATCGCTAAATCTCGCTGTAGAAACCGAATTCTCAGTAGTGCTTCTCCAATTGCTGGAATCATTGCCGTAATCTTCCCCAAAAGACTTGCCATCCAACGACATGAGTAAGTCATCTTCGGTTTTTTGAATAGTTGTTTGATCCTTGACATCAGTTTGAACATCTTCTTCTGTGGCACACTGATCTGCATTTGCTTATTGTTGAAGGTAAACCCAAGGAATTCTTGCACATGTTTTGGTTCTAAATCGCTCTTTTGATGATTGACTATAAACCTCAACGAAGTTAGCTGGTGCAATACTTCCCTTGAATTCCTCTTCATCTCATCTTTGGTTCGTACTAACAAGCATATATCGTCTAGGTAATAAACTAATCGTATGCCTTTTTCTCTCAACGGCTCCAGCGCAAATCTCATCAACTTTGAGAACACTCTGGTTACGCCATTAAGTATAAACCAAGCTATGATATTGGTTTGTACAAACAATTGGGCGATAACACCACCCGAACCTTCAACTCCCCCTTCATGAAGTATAGTTCTATAATATCGAAGATTATTCGAAGCTTGCAAGTCGTAAGAGCTATCTATTAAGTTTCTGTTTCTGAGCTTATTCTAACTTATCATTTTACCATAGGGTAACAAAAGAAACATCAAGAAGGCATTAATGGACGATGAACATTAGGATTTGATCGATGAATCCAACGAATCTGCCAGATTCATTCACGACTATTTTGATTTCATGTAATCTAATACAGTGTTTATAATATTAATTTGAAGCCGAGTACTTACACTTTCTACATAGTTATCACTATAACCGCCGCACTATTGATATCAAAGATAGAGAATCATCATATAATCACGAAGTAATTTGGCCAACCATTAACCTTGCTGTCGACTTCGTCCCAGGAACAGTATTTCGACTAGGCGAAGTATTGTTAGACGCCTCCGACAAAGATTTCAAGGCAGATGGGATTGTAAAGTTGGGAGGTATGGAGGTTCTTTTGTTGGAGGCATCTGGTCCTTACGGCATCAAAGACGATAATCGTTTCGGGCAAGTCCATGTTAAGGGTGCGTTTGATGCCTTAGCGTTCTTAAGAAAGATCTTAAAAAGTATTACTTTGCTTCAGAAGACACCATGCACCAGTTAAAAGTCATGTTTGTCCACGCAAGGGGTAAAATTTCCATATCTTATACTTATACCAATATTTAACGCTCTTTGAAAATTTTAGGCACCAACCAGGGCTTATAATCAACTACAAGAAGAGCGACTTAGAGCCCAAGCAGTCGCAGGATTTCCTCGAATTCACATTCAACAGCAACAAGATGGAAATTCGGATGCCGCCAAAGAAGATTTCCAAACTAGTGAGCCGAGTTCGTCAACTGAAAAATGCGACAAGGAAATTCTCGTGCAGGTGGATAGCGAGCTTATTGGGGAAGATCACAGCTATGATACCGGCAATGGGGGAAGCACTACTCAGAGTACGATTCCTGCAGAGAGATCTGGCCCGATCATTGAAGACTCAAGGATACAACTGGGAGAAGAGTTGCAAAATATCGACACAAGCATAGAACGAGTTGAACTGGTGGATAGAGAAGGCAACGTTGAAGAACGGACTGCCCATAAGGTCAACACAGAACGACAAGGAGCCGAAAGTGGAGATATATGTGGACGCCTCAGACACAGGCTGGGGAGTAGCATCAAACCAGATACGAACAAACGGATTCTGGTCTCAGGAAGAAAGCGCAACTTCAATCAATGCAAGGGAGTTGAAGACAGTTCTGTTTGCGATTCAAATGCACGCAGAAAGAAACCAAGGCGAGCTACTTCATATTTACACCGACAGCATGACTGCCCTAAAGCATGCAAAGAAATCGGGCGGGACGGCATCAGCTCTACTATAATCATTGACGTTGGAGATACAGCAACTTATAACAGAGTATCATCTTCAGGTAAGGTACTTTCACGTGCCAGGAGTACAAAACATAGATGCGGACAATTTAAGCAGACGACAGAAAGATTCATGCCAATTGGAGTTTAAACGAGGACATGTTTGAAAAGTATTACTTACGGCCAGCCAACAGAAGGCGTCAAGGACAAAGGATAAGCAAGAGAATTTTAGAAGATACTGAAAAGAAAACTACATCCGAGGTTGGAGTGAGCCACACGGCAATTGTGGAAGGAACGATCCACAATTTTATTAGTTTTCTCATTTTCAAATTTATTGTCCCAATTTTTTTCAAATGGCCCAAAAAAATTTTTAGTGTCCCAACCCATTTTCTTCAACTGTAATTGTGTTGCCACTTTTATACAAAAAAAAAACTGTCTTACAAGATAAACAATGGAATACAAGTATGATGATTAGTTATCATTTTTGATCATCTTGGACTATGAATATAGAGAAATTACTCTGGCATACTTCACCAACTCTGCCAAGCTTTGTTCAAGTGCTTACTAGGATACACCTATGCAATAAAAGAATATTGGTTGCACATATGCTAATATCAATATTATCTTTACTAAAGTAAGAAAAACTCAGAATATGCTTTTATAATCCTTATCAAATAAAAGAGTATACGTTTCACAAGCTGCCTTATTTTTAAACTGCTGTTTTTATTTCAATGACAAAAAAGAGAGTTCAAATCACTTTTTTTCTTAAAAATTGTGTATAAATCTTTAGAAATAATAAGGAATTAAAAAAGAAAGATGAGAGAAATTATAATAAAAGGGAAACAACTTAGTTCTCCAAAGTGAAAGCAAGACCGAGCTTGTGAGCATTTTCGTTAAGACGAGTGGTGTCAACAGAAGCACCAAGGTTGACCTTAACACCAGGACGGAGAGATTGAGTGTAGCTAATATACAACGTTAGTTTCCCATTCTATCAAAAATATTAAATAAACTTACGCAAGACCGAGAACACCAGAGTTAGAGATCTTGGCCTTAACGAAAGCAGAGGGATCCAATTGGAGCTTAGCACCAACTTCGAGGGCAACGGCGTTGGAGCCCTTAGAGTCCCAAGTAGCCTTACCAGAAGCTTCGAGATCACTGTTGACACGGTGGTAGTAAGAAGCAGAGTATTGGCTCAAGTTGTTGGTGGCGTGGACAGCAACACCGTATTCAGGAGCAGAGTAACCAACAGCGGCGTTGTAACGGCCAACCTGTCAAGACAAATTACATAACGTGATCTACTGTATAACCTTTCTATTATGCTTACCTTGCCATCCAAAACATTGTAGGCAACTTCGGCACCAACAAGGAAACCTTGTTGACCAAAGACAGAGTTGACGCTAAAGTTGGTCTATCGAAACGCGTGCGTGTGTGCATCAGTAAAGATTATCTATTTTTACAAAAAAAAAAAGCTTTATCTTACCTTGAAGACATCAAGAGTGGCAACAGTGTGGACATTGGGCTTCTTGTAAGTAGCGTTGATCTTGGCGGCCTTTTCGTTAACGGAAGGAAGGAGAGAGGTCAAGAGTTCGAGCTTAAGGCCCTCTATAGAACAGATGATGTTGAGTCAAAATTAAACTAATGACATGTCAGGTGTACTTACTGGCAAGGTTGTTTTCCAATTCAATCTTTCCGTTAAGGTGGTTAGAGGTGGTCCAGGCTTCGGTGAAAGTAAGACCCTTTGACTTATCGGCATACTTGGTTTCGAGGTCACCGACGATGATGCCGGACTTGTTATCACGTTGGCCAGTTACTTTGAAGGCCTATTGCAGCTGAATTATATCATTCGTTTCTTACAAGGTAAACTATTGCATACTTACAACACCGTTGGGAGCAGTGGTCTTGACTTCGAGCTTAACACCACCAACGGGGTAGTCCTTGGACAAGAGGTCCTTGGCAGACTTGCCGATATCATTGAAAGCAACTATTAAAAAAAAGAGATGAACACGCTTTTTTCAGACATGACCGAAATGAGCTTTACCGGGAACAGACATCTATTTAAGCAATGAAAAGAGTTAATACGTGCATACTTTTTACACACCTTGTAGACAGAAAAAAGCAACCAAGGCTTAAAACATCTCTTACCTTTGTTTAAAAATAAGTTGTATAAACTAGAGAAAAGAAAAGAAAAGCTCGTGTGTATTTTTTTCTCTTAGCAGGGGCGACTTGTCGGGTATTAAAAAAGCATGGGTGCAAAACTCTGGGGACAGGGATCAGTAATGGCATTAGTCAAAAACCCCATTTCTTATTGTTCTTTTTCTTTATGAAATATACCCTTTTGCAAGCATCTCTCAAGACAATGATTTCAGCGTATTCTTGTAGCCTTTTATTGTTATCTCTTGCTCTCTCTCTCTCTCTTATTTATTTGTCTGGCGCGTTATCTTTATATGGTAACACGTCATGCTTCATGTCATTGTTTGCTGGTATCATTGCAAGAAAGAATCACGTCTTTTTTTTTTCGCTTTAATAGTAAAAATATCGAAAATGGTCATAGCAATGGTTGTAATAGCAACAGTAAGCATGTATTACATGTTTGTGTGCTTGTCGATCATGATCAACGGGGCTGTGTCTTTGTTCTTTTTTACAAGATCCTTAGGATCTCCCTATATTTTTTGTATCACACTGCTTAACACATAGCTTTCCCCACTTCAAACTCATGCACACACGCGAAGAAATATCTGATGACCATTGGATTACTTTTCACTCATGAGTGCATATCTTTTGGTCATCCCATAACACTTTGTTTCATCTCTCCTACTATTAACAGATACACAGTATCGCTTGTGACCTTCAGCATCTGTAACCGCTGCAAGCCAATAGAAAAAGCACAATAGCAAAATACGAGTCAGACTCTGATATTTTAGCTACTTTACAATGAGCGTAATATAATCGTTAAAAAGGGCTGCTCATAGCTCTTCTTGATTTTTGAATTCCGGTCTAAAGAGATGTATAAAATAAATAAAAACGGAGCGTGTGAATAATATGTTAAAGAGGGATAAAACATTGGATAAAAGACAAGCAGGGCCATTTTAAGTTGATCATCATTTGTACTTAAAGAAAAAAGAATAAGCTGACAGAAATTTCCATAATCTCTAAAGTGCTCTTTATTAAACACTTGTTCAATGCTAAATCTTTACTCTCGTTATAGAACTTTTGCTAATTGATCTATAGCAAAACTTTTCCCTTTTTGTTGGCATATATCGAAAGAGATTTCAAAGATCACTTGTATTTATAACACATGAGGAGGAAGAATAACCGCCACAGAGTATTCTTATGAAATGCATCTTTAATGATAAGAAGGATCTGTAGTGATCGTATGTACTGTATGTTTATTGCGCATACGCTGGGAGATCCATTGCGTAAATTTTAAATGAAAGGGCAACAAAGGTACGTAATTGTGATAGTTTCCGACAAGGTTGTCTCTAAATCAAAACGACGATTTACTTCATTATGAACCGACAAAATGTTGCTTATGACCAACATTGAATAAACCACTGCAATCAGTGTATGAGTAGAGTGAATTCATACAATACAAGATTATATAAACATTTTCAGTGATACTAAATAGAATCTTAAGTCCTTTTCATGGTAAAAACAATATCATAACCCAGATCATGAAATGTATGCAATAAGATACAATTTATCAATTCAGGAATCGTTTAGCCGATCAAATACTTATCAGCTATTTGATAAAGTATAAACGTACTTGTTCCTTTTGTCTTTATTTCAGAATAAAGATTAACGATAAGTGCTTCTTTGGTCTTTGAGCCATCTACTGTATTTTTATAAAATGCTGTCGTAAAATATTGTTGTAAAAAGACGACAAAGGAAAATATGTTTGAATAAAACGACATCATGTCAAAAGAGGAAGAAAATGAGTATGTGTAGAAAAAGAAAGAGAAAAAGTATGTTGGTATTAGAG
>JAMYHX010000598.1:0-22973 GCA_025529335.1 Rhizopus sp. PT2906
CATGAATTTTGTTCTCACCATGGGTGTATTTATTTTCGATCACAGGCGAATTTACTTTCCGAAAAGAGTGTATAACAGAAGGAATTCCCATAAATGTAAAAGAAAAATGCTTATGGTTCTTTTCAAGATGAAAACAAATGAACAAGTATTTATTTACAAATAAAATGATATGTTATATCAGTCCCCTTTCTGGA
This sequence comes from Rhizopus sp. PT2906, assembly GCA_025529335.1. Classification (NCBI taxonomy): domain Eukaryota; kingdom Fungi; phylum Mucoromycota; class Mucoromycetes; order Mucorales; family Rhizopodaceae; genus Rhizopus; species Rhizopus sp. PT2906. Next base: position 195 of record JAMYHX010000598.1, read on the forward strand.
GGGTTGCACATTTGGTGCTTGCTAAACCCTTTTCCATGAGTATTATTAGTTAATCTAACATTCTGAAGGCAAATGATACCACACCGTAGCGTTTCTTGACTGCTTCGTCTTCAACGTTCAATTCTTTAATTATTTTTGCTGTTTCGTCCAGCGAAACCTAAACAATTATTCATATTCAGTATTGTTGTCTGTAGTTGATTACTAAAAGCGTTTATCTTTAAATCATAAAAGAAATCAAGTAACAGAGGCATCATGTGCTGGGCTTGATGGGCTTTTTCTGTTACTGTGCGTTTATTTTCTCTACAAAAGTTATATATGCCATTGCTGGCATATTTAATCGACCAGAGACGGATATGCTCATCTATTGACAAGTTAGCTTTTCTCTTTTTGTGTGTAAGATGTGTTTACTTACCGCTGGCGTGAACGAAATACAACTTTAGTCTTTGAAATGTCTCGACAGAGGCATACGCAGATAAAGTAGAATTTTTATGAAAAAGAAAGGAGCATTATTAAAATAAGGCGCATGTCACTGTATTATTTATGCTAATATTGTAATAGAAAGTAGAACGTATGCTCCTACCGTAAGATTATAAAGTATAATTTAAGTTTTAAATTTCTCTCTTTATTACAGTTAGTAAAGCACACAGTCCCTTTATGTCGTCAAAGAGAATACTTTTCTTTCATCCTTCTTTTTTAAAACAGCCTGATATTTCCACTAAAAGGACTCCAAAATCAGATACTTCTTGGAATTTGATTAAGCCATCAATGCCATATATTTTTATATTATTTACTTTTTTTTGAGCGCTATGATTATCAATTGTTCAATCATTGCCCATAATGGCTCACTGTCAAGGGAGTAAAATAAGGTAGTCTTTGAAGAAATGTGACTAAAGCAGAGAAGGTACCTTGACTGATTTTGAAAATTTGCTACGCACTGCATTAAGCTATGTATCCTTTTTTGGATTAAACGAGGGAGAAAGGGCGCATCTAGTGATTCTTTCCCTTGGCAACGAAAAAATTCATTTATAATACAAAATATACAGGGAAAAAAATGTTTTTTTTAATATTCTTCCTTGTAAGAAAGTCTTTTTACCATTATCTTTTTTCTTTTTATTTAAAAAGCAAGTACTTCAATACAGTCTACTCTATACAACTTTACTCTCTTGTGTATTTGTGTGTTCATCTCACTTCATCTCTTTTCATCATCAAATTAAGCCATGGTTACAACATTCCGAGTAAGAAAAATTACAGCCAAGCTCCCATTGCCTATCTTTAGGGAATCCGATCTACCCGATATGGAGAATATACAGAGGCATGCGCCAGAGATAGAAACAGGCGTTGAAAAAGAGGAAGAGACAGAGGTTTGTGCGCAGCAATTAAAGTTTATAATACAATTATACTAATTTTACTATAGCATCATTTACAAGCCGCTCTATCCGCCCATCAAGTCGCAGTGAGGACGGGTGCTAAAATTGAAAGTCATATTCCTGTTCCCGATGCGTCTTTTACGATTGATAAAAATGAATATGAACAATTGTATAACAAAACTCATAAAGAAACAAGTGCACTGATACGCTATTCGTGCACTGTTGAAGATGTTATTGGATGTCCTTACTTTATGGATGAAGAGGACGAAAGGTTCTTGAAAGCATTGAATGTTGATCTATCTGAAGATGACTTTGAGAAAATAATGAATGAATTTGAGCATTTGACAAAGAATAGCCTAATACTAACACCTCAGTCTTTGGTATATTTACTTGTTTAAACTCATAATGATCATAGTTAACCTCTCTCTCTCATTATATCTCTATCTTTTCTCTCTCTCTATATATATATGCCATCTTTTTCGAATGATAAGGGTCTACCTGATTTTACGCATTTCATGGAATCATCAGTACCTTCTAACTCTCTATTACATTCCTTTACTTGCCTTGAACCGATATATGATCACTGGAAACAACGTAAACTAGCCGTCAACAAAAAGCCCTTGATACCCCAATTAAAGACTGATGATACCATAAAGAACAGCCAATACGACCCCTATGTTTGTTTCCGTCGTCGTGAAATCAAATCAGGGCGAAAGACAAGGTTGAACGATCAGCGATCATTGGAAAAGTTACGTCGACTTCGACATGATATGGAGACAGCCAGAACCTTGCTCCAAATGGTTGTGCGAAGAGAAGAAATGAAAAAGGAAGAAATGATTGTTGACCGTAATGTGTTTGATAAAAAATGTCAAGTGCTTGAATATCAAAAACTGCTGGGCATACAAGAGGATCTCTCGTCATTGTTGCCTAAAAAGAAAGTTAAACTGTCTTCCACAGGATCCACTCCTAGGTATGACAAATTCGTAGAATAAGTAGTACAACTAAACCTTTCTTTTTTGTATAGTGCAATTATCAAGATCCCTATTGGTAAGCTCAAGGCGGATTATCCAATACAGATTCCTGTAGAAAAGAGCGTAGAACAATTGACTATTGAATCAGAGCTGAGCAAGAGAAAAGTAATTGAGGAACAATATGATACGGTAACTTCAACATGAAAGTAACTTAAAAGCTTGTAAACTAATACCCCTCCTAGATTGATTATGAGCCATTTTTACCTGCTCTACAATCACAGTTCTATCAAGCGCTATCAAATCAAAATCCTATTAGATATAGGAAGCGTATTGGCCGTGGTGGACGACTCTTTATTGATCGTGTAGGTTACAGGCACGTCTTCTCTCCAAGCACTTTTGATAAATACAGATTTGATCAATCTGACGAAGAAGAAGAAGATGACCCTATGGAAGTGGATGAAATGGACGACAGGTAAATAATTATAGAAAAAAAAACGAAAAGATTAATAATAACGAAATTAGGTATTTGAGACACAGAGCACAGCTTCTTTCTGATGCGAAACTTGATTACTTTGTTACAAATCATTTATCAAGACCAGCCACGCAGCTTCCAAACACAGTAGAGGCATCTGCTCAACGACTCTCCCTTGCTACAGGGGCATTTGGTTTTAAGAAACAGTCTAGGAAAAGAACATCTGATGAGGCCGCTCTGGCTATGGCAAATGATATGATTGCTGCCAATGTAGCCGCTGCTATGAAAGGAGAGTCTCCTGCTGCTCGATTAGACATGAGTCCTCAAAACAATCGAATGGTTCATTAAATAGATAATATAATTATACATATTTCATTTTTTCTATACATTTAGCATATTCATAAAAAGTCATTCAAATAAAAAGAACTCTTTATTATGAAATTCTTATCATCGATGGACTTGTAAACACGCCAGACGAAGGTAATTGACCCTTCATTTTGACTACTGCTGCCATCGGTCTATCTACACCGCTTTGATACTTTACAGAGACCACATTTCCTTGTTGTGTGACAGTACCGTTGTGAACGCTTGAGATTCTTGTACCCTCAGCTACTTTAAATTGAATCCTGACGATCCTTCCAAGCGGCTTAGACCGACACTGAGATCGACAGCGAGCGTTTATTGTGGCCGTAAATCCACCGTAAGGGTCGGATCGAACAAAAGAAAATTGAGCGGTGACCTTGTTGCTGTCGTATGGCTTGGCAATCGGGACTTGTTCGGTCTGTCCCAAAGTCTGAAGAGTATCCCCACGAGGGCAGGTTGAGTGGCCCAAGCCGCAATAGACGGAGCTGCCGTCTGTAGAAGATAAACAGGTAAGGCTGTTGGGACATGGTCGAAGGAGCCATTTGCCATTCACACAAGTTGCGAAAGATTGACCAGAACATGCAAAACCTTTAGTACAAGATTCTCCTTCCTTTACACAATACTTGGAGGGTATAGAGGTCGTTGTGGGAGCAGCTGTTGCCTTGGATGTTGTACGAGACGCTTTAGTACTGGTATGGGATGACTTGGTATGTGTCTTAGTCGAATGAACAGTCGATGTTGTTTGAGATGGTTTACCCTTGCCTAAGCCGTGTACCAATTTGGCAATAGCCGCTTGGTAACTAGGAGACACATCTCTGTTGCCATAGCCAGCTGACGCATCTATTATCAAAAAAAAAGGGAAAAAAATGAATATCTGTTTCAGTTGTGTATGTATCAAACTTACCCCACAGCATAATTCCACCAAAGCTTGAATAAGTTGTATACAGTTTATTGACAACAGGAGATAGAGACTGATAAGGCACGTATCCACTTCCGGCTGCAGTACTTGATCCTGGTAGACCTAAAAACACCTTGATATTTTTGTTGGGTGAAGAGTGTCTTGCCCAATGATCCCATGTTTGAAAGTTAAAGCTACTGCTCAAGGTGGAACAGTAGTTATTATAAAACTGAACAAATATAGCATCAAATCCGACCTCCTCTAAGGCAGGGCCCAGCATGGCATCAGGAAAAGGGCATTGAGGAGCGCCTGTGATGTAATACTTTTTGGACTTATCCTTATTAAAGTGACTTCGAAGACGTTTTACCATGGCCTAAGTATCAGAGAGATTAGACAAGAAAAGAGATGAATGCAATCGTTTGCTTACTCCATAACCGGCAGGTCCACCACCTTCGATGTCCAGGTCGAACCCGTCGACCACAGCATCACCAAATGGTCTTGTCTTACTCTTACCACCACCAAATGTGTTCCATAAGGTATCAGCAAAATCATGAGCGTTCTGATCATTTGAGAAACCATAAACGCCCGCAGCTCCACCCAGCGATAAGAGAACAATCTTGCCTTTGTTTTGGCAACTTTTTATATCTGGAATCATGTTTGTTTCAGTTAAATATATTGATATGATCATGCTTATTTTACCTCTTCCTACTTCAGGACATTGTAAAAGATTGGTTCCTGAAAATCGGGCATCATCACATGAATTAGCCAAATTAAGCTCGGGAAGATCCTTGTCTTTAAAACTATAAAGGAAAGCAAGTACGACCACATCTGTGTTGCCGTCACAGTAAGAAGCGAGCGATTGCTGACTATTGGATGTTCCTCTTGAGTTCTATTTAAGAAATTGAGTTGGTTGTTATTTTCAGATATATCTTGTTGATGCGTACCTGGCCCCAATAGGTCACGACGGAAGGCGAATCAGGGAAACGAGAGTAAACTTGTGAAGCAAAGAGAGTGAAGATGATGAATAGATAATAATGATACCAGATCATAAGCCTAATTGTCCTTTAGAAAGAGAAGGATGTTCTATAAAAGATTACAATCGAGTATTTATACTATTTTGTTAACCTGTTACAAATTATCTTGCAGATACACTTATTATTGGCTTTTTTAATTACTTTACTTTTACAGAAATCAATTTATACAATGAAGCCATCGAAAACAATACTCATTATAATAGCACTTTAGCATCCAATTCTGTTCCTTATTATACCTTTCATTTATGTTTTGTTACCTTTGCTTAGTTACAAAGGATATAAATTAGTTGTCAGTTTGTAATTAAAGACAGGCTTTATTTCTTCTTGTTACACTTGATATTAAACTGCCTTAAATGTAGACAATTGAACTTAAACTCAGATATACTTTGCAGAATTCATATCTGAAAACCAAATTGATAAAATTGATCTAATAAAGCGCCTCAATAGCAATAATACAGCCTTGGGTGTTCAATATTAGACTGATTATATTTGTTTTTGTCTTCTTAATTAGATCAATTAAGTATATTTTTTTCTTTAAATAGAACTTGAGACTAAGTTTTTCATAATTAGACCTTAACAGTTAGCAACTGTATCTTTGTTAGACCAAGCACTCGTACATCCTATGCTTGTATGAAATGCAAATTCGTCAAGTAGCATACAATTACTCAATAGGCTCATACCATCTTGTTCTCACTGTGAGCTCGACCATGTCGTTCCTCGATCTTTTCTAGACTATAGCAGTTCTGTAGATGACTTTAAGGCCATCCAACTGCTGCATTACATGATCAGTCACTTCAATGACAGCATTATCAATAAAAATAATCTTTAGTTGACCTGTTATACTGTATTTCCAAAAAATAAATGAATGTCGTGCTTTCCAAATTTGGATGTCGTATTGAAACCATTGTAATGTTGTCAGAGTAATAACTACATATACTCATTTTCTTCCTCTTTTGATATGATGTCGTTTTATTCAAACATGTTTTCTCTGTTGTCTTTTTGCGACAATATTATATAAAATCAACGTTAATAATTAATAAAAATACAGTAAAAGATGCTATCGGGGCACTCCTCGTAATTTTTAAACCATTTCTGCTCCTGGTCAATGATGCAATGGGCTCTGACTTATTGTTCTCATTGACCACATTTCTTTCAATCAGCGGTGTTTGTTCCCGTAAGCAGAACAACATCGATTATCAATGCCTACTATTTTACTTTTTTTTTTAAAAAAGAAAGAAAGAAAGAAAGAAAAAACTGTATACAGATTTAGCATCAGAGCATAAAGTGGATTAATATGGTCAATGCTAATGAATTTGCCAGGAACAAACCAACAGGGTCCTAATTCGGTATTGCCTACAAAACACAGTGTTACCATTAATTAAGTACAAATGCTTTTTGTACAACCTAGTGTAATGTGTCTAATTAACAATAGATGATTCTACCTTTCTTTTTCTCTTTTCTTCTTTTGTAACATGCTGCTTCAACAGATCCTTGCTCTACTAGGGCTTCCTATTATAATAGCAGTATATGCTAAAAGCCCAGTAGAGGAGCCCAAACTACTGAAGGTACCATTAAAGAGGAGAACCAAGCCTTTACATCAGCTACTACAAAGACGTGATGTATTCAGCTCCAAACTATATAATGATCAAGGGTCCTTATACTTGATCCCTATATCTATCGGCACACCACCACAGACATTTCATCTTGCACTTGATACTGGAAGGTAGTTGCCATCATTTCTCTTTTATCTCTTGCTGATTTTATTTTAGCTCTGATTTATGGGTCCCTGGAGCGCGATGCCCAAATTCTGTATGTCCATTTTCCAAATTCGATGAGACAAAATCAAATTCTTTTAAATCATCTACAAATATTTTCGATGTCACCTATGGATCAGGCACAGCAGCAGGCTTCTATGCCTTCGACACCGTCACTATAGCTGGTGCTACTGTACAGCAACAGCAGTTTGGATACGTTGTTCAACAAAAGAACATTTTAACACAGATGGCGACACTCACAGGACAACCATATACACCAAGCAACGACAGTAAAAACGAAATTCAAGTCGATGGTATCTTTGGATTAGGATATCCATTCATTACTGCGGCCTATACCACTGCCCCTTACAATCCATTCTTTTTCAACCTCAAACAGCAACACCAACTTTCTCAAAACATCTTTTCTATTTATTTAAACAGCTCTCAGGCATATGGTAACTCGGGCGAAATCATTTTTGGTGGAATCGACAATTCAAAATATACTGGCAACATGTACTACATGCCTATTGCGCCAACCATGAGAACTTCTCGAGGCGCACAAGCCAAAGCTGACTATGGCTTCTGGCAAGTCTATGGTCAAGGCATTGGTGTCGTCAACAACAACAACATGCTTACTTCTGTAGTCGCATTTCAAGATACAGTACCCTTCATTTTTGATACAGGCACAACAATGTCCTATTTTCCTACAAAGGCCGTTGAAACAATACTTGTGCAATCTATAGGAAAGTCCAATTTGGCTTACGATATGCTCAATAATTATTTTCAAGTGAATTGCTCTGTTGCTAGGCAAACCAATGCAATGATTCAGCTTCAAATGTCTCTCACTAATGCGAAAACAGATCAGCCCGTTACTCTCAATGTACCACTAAAGGATCTCATTTTACCGCTGGACTCTAATTACATAAACACAGCCACAGTATGTATGGTTGGAATAATACCAAGCGAAAATAATATCTTTATTGGTCAATCCATGTTACGAAGCATCTATGTTGCTTATGACACTGATCAGAATCGTCTTGGTGTTGCAGCTGCTGTAGGATCATCAGCGATCATATCGGGACCGTCTAACATTGCTTCCTCTTCCCCCAATTCCCCCAATGCTGGCGTTGGCGCGTCAGGTACTAACCAAAATCAGGTGTTTAACAACAGTGGGTTGTCAATTCGACCCAACTTGACCCAAGGCGTGTATTATATTGTCATTACTATTCTTATTTATTTACATTTACACCCTTTGCCAAAATGATGTCGCAAAAAAAAAAAAATTTAAAGTGTCGTACTTTTACATGTTGTGTTCAGCTTTGTTTGTTATTGTAAAAAGGCTATTAAGTCGATGACTTGCGAATTAGATTCTTTATTAAGAAGAGCTAAATATTATTAAAAAAAGACGCATAAGCGTTTTATATCGAGAGAGAATCTATGACTGCTATTTATATTACTGTCGTCACTGACATTATTTATGCTTATGTTATTATTGCTATACTAGTGGCTACTATAGTTATTGTTATTATTATTATAAGTTATTCTTATCAGATGCGATAGAGGAATGTAAAGTAGAATGTATGCTTTACTTTATTATACTCGAGTTATTATAATGATCCATATCAAACACGTCAGAGTGGATCTATGTCGTGAGTAATTCTACATCCTTGTCAATATTGAAGAAGCATTTTCAGGTACGTTTTTTCCATCTATTATCCAGTTACACAAAGGATCAGGACTGGTCTCTCTTGATATTCTATAAAAAAAGTACTACATGAGCACCGTCCAAATGTGGGTTGTGAAAACAAGCGTACTTTACTTTATAACATGTAACCCCAGTACGTGATTTTTCAAATCGCTTTGATCATCAAAATTACTTGGATATGAGGGGCACTCGTATAAGATACGCGAATCACTAACCTCAGACGACGTGGTTTTTCCACTTTCTGTCGCCGCTTTTGTTCTCGTGTGGTTACAACGCAGTTATGCATAGAGCATAAATGTCGCCGAAAGGATTGATGGCTTTTGAAGGTAGCATTGCAAAAGATACACATTTTTTTATAGATAGCGTCCATACTTAAAAAAAAAAAAAGAAAATTAGTTATACAGTGCATGTATAAAATTTCCAAACAGCGTATTTTGAAAAATCAACAAGCAGACTCGATCATCCTAAAAAGGCGTTTCTTTCATTTGAATATATTTAAATGAGCAACACACACAGATTCTTTATTGAAGATGGACAAGGAGAGATAACTACAGAAGATGGTGAAGAGGCCATGGACTACATTATTGAAGAAGGAGACGATTTTAATCTTCGAAACTTAACAAATTTAAGTGAATATAATGAATGTCAACCGGTTCCCATTGAGCTCGATGCCGAAGACGAAAATTTAGAGAACAGAATTTCGCTTGTCATTGAAAAAGTAAACAAAAATATTACCGGAATTGCTGAGAGGACCGCTCAAACTTGGGCGAAAAGGATTAGAACGGAACCAGATTGGAACATTTATGAAAAACAAACTAATCGATGCAATCGGGCTAGGAGTCAACTTCAAGAGCCACAAAAATTACATATTCTTGAACTTTTTGACGATAAACCATATACTACGACCGATAAAGTTGTTGACAGTTTGACAAAGGCTTTTGAAGGGTTCACGCTAAAGAAATCAACGGTTAATAGCTTCATATTACATGAGTGTAATTTGACGATCAAAAGACTACAACGCCAACCTAAAGCTCGAAACAATCCTAAGCGTATTGATGCAAGATACGAATGTGTTATAAAGTACGATAACTCAGACATGGACTTTCTTCGAAACTGCATTTTTATTGATGAATCAAGCTTTGATATTAACATGAGGCCTTCTTATGGTCGAGCAGTTTCCGGAACACCAGCTATTGCGTCAACGCCATCTGCAAAAGCCGAATCACATTCCATTTTGGGGGCGATAGCCACTGTTGGGGTTGTTAATATCGACGTAAGAGTTCCTCAAATGAACAAGAGGATCAAAGTTGCTGGTGGCCGCAAAAGAAAAGTTACTGATACTAAAAAAGCTGGGAAGAAAGGCACAACGACAGGGCATTATCTCAATTTTTTACGAGGGACACTTGATCAATTAGACAAACACCCTGAATTAAACGGCTTTTATCTTGTAATGGATAATGCCCCTATCCATACATCATAGGACATAGCCAAATACGTAGAATCTCGCGGCTACCGCTGTGTTTACGTACTTGCCTCCATATTCTCCTGAGCTCAATCTAATTGAACAATTCTGGTTAGTGGTGGTCAAAAGCAAAGTGAAACGCAACAAGTTTCTCGAGAAGGAAACCTTGATGGATCGGATCACTGAAGCTTCTAATAGCTTGAAGCTAAGTGATTTTAAAGGGATTGTTAGGTATTTTCATAAATGCTTGGACAAGGGCCGTAATTAGGCAAGCGCTCTGAGGAAGTTTTCCTTCACGCGTCAATGACGGTAAAAGAAAAAAGAGAGGAAACTATTGTGGTGAACGATGAGAAGATGCGCAGGAAACAACCCAAAGCTGGTGTTGTGCAGGTAAGGAATAATTAAATAATATAAAGGAAATAGAAATACTTGAGAATCCCTTATGGGTTAAGTTTATTACAAGAATAAAGACTAAATTTACAAAAGAACAATTATCTAAGACTATTTATATTTTACGGTACTTACGGTTCTTACGGTACTTACGGTTCTTACGGTTCTTACGGTTCTTACGGTTCTTACGGTTCTTACGGTTCTTACGGTTCTTACGGTTCTTACGGTTCTTACGGTTCTTACGGTTCTTACGGTACTTACGGTACTTACGGTACTTACGGTTCTGTCCTATTCTGGAATTTTGTGTAATTCTCTTGGAAACGCTGTCCCCCCTCCTTTTTTTGACTCTGCCCTTTGCCATCGCTTTTCTCCATCTTTTTTTCATCTTTGCCGTTATGGAAGCAGCTGTTTCAGGTATTTCATGAAAAACATCAGATATTTAGGAAAATCTGTTTTTTAATTCAGATATAGACAATCTACTTACTCAAACTCTGCCGTCAGAGTACATACCTGGAGGCGACCGACTTAGTCGTATGATCTTGAAGAATCAAAAAGTCGTTGATTTAGTTTCACATAATTTAATGGACACTTCCAGTGGTTCGTACATGATAGGCGATACTGACTGGAATAGTACAAGATCTGATATTTTATACATTCCAGCGAAGGCCTCGCTGACTTCCCTCCCACCTCTTTTGATAGAAGTTCAAAATACCATCGATGCTCCTTTCCTGCAAAGGTTGATCAGTTACTCGCTCAACGTTGTCAAGGTTTACAAAACTCTGCCCGTTGTATTGGTAATTGGCATAAACAAGATTTCGCCAAGCAGTATGCTTTTGGAATTCAATTCTTCATCGCCTGACAAACCTTGGCTTTTCAATATTCCATGCACTATCTGGGCCAAGCATTGCTATTTGGTGTCGAAAGAAACGATTGGTGATCAAAATCGTGATACAACAGTGAATCCGTTACTTGCTTTGTTTCTCTTTTTGACCGAACAACAACAGTCATTATACCTGCATACCCACCCGCACGATCCTACCATTATACAGCTTTACCAAATTGCATTCTCTCTTGTGTCTCCCGATTACACTTATGAAGAAAATTATGCTAAAGCAGCTGAAACCATTTGCGATACCAATGAAAAGCTTTTCAAAAGAGCGCTTGACAAAATCTCCACCGGAATGGATGTTGACAGGATAAAACGAATTTGTGAACGTGGTATTGAATATAATCGTGAAATCAAATACCGCTTGCAGGACAATGAAACCTCATCTCAAGAATTGGATTTTCCTCATCGGTTGCCGCTGGGGCCGTCATCAAAGAAGAAAATCCAAAAACATACTATGTCTGATCAAGATTTTAAATTTGCGCAAGATTTCAAAAGCAAGTCCGTGGGCCGGATGAATTGGAAAATGTGCCTACAAGCTGGCCAGAATAAGGGCTTACTTACGAGCTACAGGACTTCTGAAAGTCTTCGCGTATCTTACTCCAGTGTATATCACGAAAAAAATAAAAAATGAAAAATCTGTACTAATGCTATTATACAGAGACATTTCTAACAAGACAGATACTATAGATCCGTGACAGCGTGCCAATGATCTTTATTGAAGGAATAGTTGAGTGTTTTTTGTTACGGGGATATAAAAATTGAGCTTTATTTGGGTTTTGAGACGAAATAATTAGGGTTGATTTACACGTTATAAATCAAATTGGACCTGTTCAATAAATTGATGAATATTGTTTTATAAGTAAACAGATAAAGAGCATCAAAATAAAGAATTAGGTAGCTTAAATAGGAGAGAGGAGTTTGATTGAGAGGGGTGGGTTTGAGTTGGGGTTAGACCTAATGGCTTGATAAGGAAAAAAATAACATTTTGAGAAAGGATAGAAAAGAAGATAAAGGACCGCTCGAATTTATTGATTTGGGTGTCGATCTATTGCCAATGCTGAGAAGCAAAGGGACACAAATACAAGTTTTTAGGGATTCCATAAGAAGGTACCGTAAGTACCGTAAGAACCGTAAGAACCGTAAGAACCGTAAGAACCGTAAGAACCGTAAGAACCGTAAGAACCGTAAGAACCGTAAGTACCGTAAGTACCGTAAAATATAAATAGTCTTAGATAATTGTTCTTTTGTAAATTTAGTCTTTATTCTTGTAATAAACTTAACCCATAAGGGATTCTCAAGTATTTCTATTTCCTTTATATTATTTAATTATTCCTTACCTGCACAACACCAGCTTTGGGTTGTTTCCTGCGCATCTTCTCATCGTTCACCACAATAGTTTCCTCTCTTTTTTCTTTTACCGTCATTGACGCGTGAAGGAAAACTTCCTCAGAGCGCTTGCCTAATTACGGCCCTTGTCCAAGCATTTATGAAAATACCTAACAATCCCTTTAAAATCACTTAGCTTCAAGCTATTAGAAGCTTCAGTGATCCGATCCATCAAGGTTTCCTTCTCGAGAAACTTGTTGCGTTTCACTTTGCTTTTGACCACCACTAACCAGAATTGTTCAATTAGATTGAGCTCAGGAGAATATGGAGGCAAGTACGTAAACACAGCGGTAGCCGCGAGATTCTACGTATTTGGCTATGTCCTATGATGTATGGATAGGGGCATTATCCATTACAAGATAAAAGCCGTTTAATTCAGGGTGTTTGTCTAATTGATCAAGTGTCCCTCGTAAAAAATTGAGATAATGCCCTGTCGTTGTGCCTTTCTTCCCAGCTTTTTTAGTATCAGTAACTTTTCTTTTGCGGCCACCAGCAACTTTGATCCTCTTGTTCATTTGAGGAACTCTTACGTCGATATTAACAACCCCAACAGTGGCTATCGCCCCCAAAATGGAATGTGATTCGGCTTTTGCAGATGGCGTTGACGCAATAGCTGGTGTTCCGGAAACTGCTCGACCATAAGAAGGCCTCATGTTAATATCAAAGCTTGATTCATCAATAAAAATGCAGTTTCGAAGAAAGTCCATGTCTGAGTTATCGTACTTTATAACACATTCGTATCTTGCATCAATACGCTTAGGATTGTTTCGAGCTTTAGGTTGGCGTTGTAGTCTTTTGATCGTCAAATTACACTCATGTAATATGAAGCTATTAACCGTTGATTTCTTTAGCGTGAACCCTTCAAAAGCCTTTGTCAAACTGTCAACAACTTTATCGGTCGTAGTATATGGTTTATCGTCAAAAAGTTCAAGAATATGTAATTTTTGTGGCTCTTGAAGTTGACTCCTAGCCCGATTGCATCGATTAGTTTGTTTTTCATAAATGTTCCAATCTGGTTCCGTTCTAATCCTTTTCGCCCAAGTTTGAGCGGTCCTCTCAGCAATTCCGGTAATATTTTTGTTTACTTTTTCAATGACAAGCGAAATTCTGTTCTCTAAATTTTCGTCTTCGGCATCGAGCTCAATGGGAACCGGTTGACATTCATTATATTCACTTAAATTTGTTAAGTTTCGAAGATTAAAATCGTCTCCTTCTTCAATAATGTAGTCCATGGCCTCTTCACCATCTTCTGTAGTTATCTCTCCTTGTCCATCTTCAATAAAGAATCTGTGTGTGTTGCTCATTTAAATATATTCAAATGAAAGAAACGCCTTTTTAGGATGATCGAGTCTGCTTGTTGATTTTTCAAAATACGCTGTTTGGAAATTTTATACATGCACTGTATAACTAATTTTCTTTTTTTTTTTTTTAAGTATGGACGCTATCTATAAAAAAATGTGTATCTTTTGCAATGCTACCTTCAAAAGCCATCAATCCTTTCGGCGACATTTATGCTCTATGCATAACTGCGTTGTAACCACACGAGAACAAAAGCGGCGACAGAAAGTGGAAAAACCACGTCGTCTGAGGTTAGTGATTCGCGTATCTTATACGAGTGCCCCTCATATCCAAGTAATTTTGATGATCAAAGCGATTTGAAAAATCACGTACTGGGGTTACATGTTATAAAGTAAAGTACGCTTGTTTTCACAACCCACATTTGGACGGTGCTCATGTAGTACTTTTTTTATAGAATATCAAGAGAGACCAGTCCTGATCCTTTGTGTAACTGGATAATAGATGGAAAAAACGTACCTGAAAATGCTTCTTCAATATTGACAAGGATGTAGAATTACTCACGACATAGATCCACTCTGACGTGTTTGATATGGATCATTATAATAACTCGAGTATAATAAAGTAAAGCATACATTCTACTTTACATTCCTCTATCGCATCTGATAAGAATAACTTATAATAATAATAACAATAACTATAGTAGCCACTAGTATAGCAATAATAACATAAGCATAAATAATGTCAGTGACGACAGTAATATAAATAGCAGTCATAGATTCTCTCTCGATATAAAACGCTTATGCGTCTTTTTTTAATAATATTTAGCTCTTCTTAATAAAGAATCTAATTCGCAAGTCATCGACTTAATAGCCTTTTTACAATAACAAACAAAGCTGAACACAACATGTAAAAGTACGACACTTTAAATTTTTTTTTTTGCGACATCATTTTGGCAAAGGGTGTATAAATAAATCTCTATTTAATCTCAATTGATAGTAACAGCAACAATTCATCATTTTACTAAACAAAATACGTCGATCAAAACTTACAATGGAACACTTTATTGTTTAGAAAGTATAATCCAACATGTATCAATAGGATAAATAAATAAAATCACAAAGAATCATTTACAGTTTTACTTTGCCAACGTCGATTTTCGCATAGTCATCTAATGTAAAAGGAACATATGTATCTTCCTTAAGCCAGTAGACAGGCTCAGATTCAGGAATTTGTGTAAGATCAATACCTTGGTTACGAAACTGCACCTTTTGTTGTTTAAAGGTACCCGTGAGGTCCATAGAAGGCACAAATCTTATGAATACTGGAATAGCATATTTTGGTAACTTTTGACGGAGGTACTGATAGAGATCTTTGAAGTCTAACGATACTCCTTCTTTCAATACGAGTGCAGCCATGCCAGCGCGACCATCATGGTTAGGAACCGTGACACCATATACATTGGCTTCTGCGATGCCAGGATACACCCCAATTACTTGAGCAACTTCTGTTGTAGCAACATTTTCAGACTTCCAGCGGAAGGTGTCTCCCACACGGTCACCAAAATAGTAAAAGCCATCTTTATCCATCTTTAGCAAATCACCGCTACGAAAGTATCTATATCGTTTCTAAACGGTTAACAAAAGTTCTTATTTAAAATAATCGCTGTCTTACGCATCCCCTTTCTTAAACACGTTTCTTAAAATCTTTTTCTGCGTAGCTCCTTTATTCTTGTAATAGCCACCAAATGTGACATGGCTGCCTTCATCCATACGAACAACTAATTCACCTTGTTCATCGTAGTTACTCTAAACAAGGAGGAAAATATAAGCGTGAATTCATTTATCTATGCTTATAGAAAGCTTACCTTCACACAGAACCCATTCTTATCTCTGACAGGTTCTTCTGTAATAGGATCAATCTTGATCAACTGAACTTCTGAACGAATCGTACGGAAGACAATACCTCGAGAACCTACCGCACCAGCCCCAAGTTCTCCGGTATTTACATTAAATAAAGTTGTTGGTGCTTTTTTAAATTAAAAAAAAGGAAGATTCAGCATACATGATAACATAAAATGAACAAGTTTTTACCTTCAGTAGCGGCATAGAACTCGCAGACTTTAGGAATATTAAATCTCTCTTGGAATCTTCTCCAGATATCAGGTCTCATACCGTTGCCATAAACCATTTTCACCTTGTGATTTCTTTCTTCAGGATGAGGTGGTTGACTTAGAAGGTATCTACAGAACTCACCAATGTACTATTGCCTATTAGCGTTACCTGCTCTTATTGTAAAAATGATTACATACTGTGAACACATCGACTTTGTAATCCACACAATCGTTCCAGAACCGTCTTGCAGAAAACTTACGGCCAAGTATAATCGTAGCGCCAGCATATAGGGCTACAGAGGATGCCACAATCACTATGCAAAAAAAAAGGAAGTTATTTTAATAATGGATATAATATCGGTATCATTTCACATTTACTTCCGGAACTATGATAAAGTGGCAATACGCAGTATACTCTATCGCCCTCTTGAATGCCAGTAACATTAGCATACATTACCAGTCCAACTATAATAAGAAGTAAGTAAACATTGATCTTATAATGACAGTAAGACTTACATCCAATACGAGAATGTTGGCTAATGGCGGCCTATTTACTTTCATTTGTCAATCAATCTGCTCGATCAATGTCATTTTCGTATTTTACCTTTGGCATTCCCGTAGTCCCGCTATAGAGAAAAAAAGATTAGTCATGGTTACTATAATAGAAAAAGTTCACTTTCAAATCATATCTTGTGTAAATCAAATAGGCGGCATCTGATGGCTTTACGCCTTTAAGTGGCTCTTCGCTCGTATCTGCATCAGAATAAGAAGCCAAGACACTTGGCGTGAGAGTAGATGCAAAGGGAAGAGACGGTAATTCATTTTCTTCCGTGGATTCACCATAAGCAATCAGGTTAACATTAAGCTCACGGCAGGCATCCAATATGGTTGCGACTTGCTTTTCGTACACGGGATCAAAAAGAAGTAATCTCGTGCTGGCTATTCTTAAGCAATGCAACAATGAATCATCCACTAGATTGGTATTAATCAATGAGGGGATAGCGCCAATTTTACTAATGGCCAAAAGAGAGATATAAAAGGTAGGATGATTCTGGAGCATCATGCACACGATGTCTATTCACCCTTATTAATTACACACGCACACATATACACATGACAAGGTCATCTTGAGCGTTTCCTTACCTCCTTTCTTAGTGCCTTGTGCAATTAACCAATGCGCCTACAATCCCTTGTTACTACATGATAAGCACACTACAACATTAGTTACTTACCAATCTATTAGAGGCTACTTTTCCCCCCAATTAAAATAACCAAAATCGTCAGATCGACTGTGTAACAAAACTTTTTACTGTTTAGGAAAAATTACCTTTTTCTATATGACGAAAGGTATAACCTTTTCCTTCAAACATGACAAAGAGTTTGTCTGGATTAGCCTTTGCCTTTTCTTTGAAGCGGAAATAATAATGGGTCTTGTCTTGAAGTTCCCAAAGGCGAATGCTAAAGAGTAATCCATATCAGGATATTTGTCACACACACCATATAATAAAAAAGAGAGTAACCTTAAATTCGCTAATAAACCTGCTTTTAGCTGATGAAAGTCTCTGCTAAGAAGATATCGTGAATCCAGATACATGGTGCCAAATAAGCCGCCTAAACCGGCTGCTACTACGGGAATAACGTCTAAATGAAGAAGCGATGAGTGACTGTATTACGTTTAGACAACAATGGACCGTACCAGGACTCATAATGAAAAGCAAGTAGATATGTAATAAAGAAAGGGAAAAAGAAGGAGTTCGAGTAATCTTTTAAGAAAAAAAAAAAAAGAAAAAAGACAATCACAAGTCAGACTGACATGAATGGTTAATGTTCTGACAAAGGCTTTTCATTACAAATTTGGAAAGTATTATACTTTATTGACATAAAAGCATAGATCTCTTATCATCCTCCTTTTCTTTTAGTGTACGCTTGTGATAATTTTCATTTATCCATGCTTTCATTTGATGCAAAAGCTGTATATGTTGATAGTATCGGCTAGATGTCTTCGGGTAAAGAGCGGTTGTCGCTTCTTCAGTCGGGGAATTCTTTAATGATAATTTCGAAAAGTCGCTGATAATAAGTTCTCTTAGTCTATCTACGTCCTTTGTTTCTTTTGGTTCTATTTTTTCTCCTTCTTTTTCTATGAATATATTGTTATCGATAAGGGACTTTTTATGATCTGCAATTGCGCTTGAAAATGTATTGAGCAGAGTAGCCATATTCTTTTTATCATCAAATGTAGTCTCGGACTTTTTGGGTTTGTATGAATCAATGGCTTCATCTTTACTGCTTTCACTGTCTTGGGGATTGTTCGCTTTTGTGAAATTAGTTGCAGTTCGAAGTTCTGGTTGAAAGTGTTGAGAAGAAACATTGGGAATGGTTGTATAATGTGGGCGTTGACCTGTAAGTCCCATGGGTTTATGCTGATACATGGGAGGACAATTCATGTAATCATTAATATTCTGGCTTGGCACGACAATCGGCTGAGATCTGACGTATATGTCGTTTTCGGAAGAATACATTTGTGATGGTACACTAGGATATTTGGCTTGTTCTTGAAGCGTTGCGTGTTCTACAGAATTAAACGAGGATACTTGCTCAGAGTATGATAAAAGATCATGTTGTTGTTGTTGTTGGTTTATAGGAATGCTGTTGGATAACTCAGTTAGCCAGGCATTCATATTCTCAAGCTGGTTTTCGTTGCTGATGTTGAAATTAAAGTTTGATTGAGTAATTGTACCTGCGTCAATCAAGGCTTGTATTTGGTCAAGTCGATTTGCTACGTCTGTGTGTAGATGTGTCAGGTAATGAAGGAGGGATGATCATATATATAATTTTACCTATACTGTACGTGGTTGCTTTTGCTTCCATTTCCATAGGGAAAAATAGGTCTTGTAAAACATGATCTGGAGAAGTATATGCGTTATGATCAACATTTTGTGGCATGGCAACAGGGTTCTGATAATCATGATATGGAGTCTTTGTGCTCATAGGTAAATTACTGAGATAAGGAGGCATTCCCATATTGGAAGTAATATCTGTATACATCCAATTCTCGCTTTGTAGGTCTACTGTCATATTAATAAACAAAGATGCAGTGAACAAAAGATGGCTCTTACCATCAGAATAGATGCTTTGTGGTGGTGAAATGGGATGTGATGAGTTTCCTTCTGATAGCACAGGTGAAACGTCTCTGCTGGTATGGTTGGGAGGAGTCAGAGGATGAGATCCGCGATGATGTGATCGAAGTTGTGAAATATGTTGCTCACTGTGGATTTTTTCATGCTTTTTCAAGTCCTGAGGGCGCTTAAATGATTTAGGACAAAACTATACACAAATGAGATTATGAATTTATATTATATAAAAAATGGTTTACATGGCATCTGTGTGGCTTTAATGGCACATGCACCCGAAGATGGCTTGTAATATGATCTCTTTTTATCACTTTTACATCGCATTTATCCCAATGGCATGTAAGGCACAGGTTTCCTGTTGACTTTCTGCCAACATGATCGTTTGTCAGGTGTAAATAAAGCTGTTCAGGGTCGTCAAATATAGAGGTACAGTCTGTCCATTTACAAGCATGATTTTCATTATTTTCCAAGGTTAAAGCTGATTGCATGGTATGAATAAAGATATGAAAAAAAAATAAAAAGAGAAAAAGAGAAGAGTTCTTTTAATGTAAGAGCAAAACAAAAGGATGCATGATAGTATTTTTACCGCAAAAGGTAAATTATCTTGGCATTACCAAATATGAGAATGGCCCTTGAATTTGAGACTGAATTACAAAGCCTCTATTTTTGGATGAAAATAAAAATCATTGGCTGCGAATGGGTCTATTTGGTAAAGGAATCTAACTGTCACACGAAAGCCAAGAAAACATGAATTAAAATATGCATCAAAGTGTGAACATGCCTTATAGTTGTAAGCCGCAACGCCAAGCCATGATCATTAAACAATGTGTACCTGTCTAATATGTTTATATCATTTTATTATACATAGAATCAAGTAAAACCTGGTTGCTTAGAAACCGTAACTATGTTCAAACACAGAACGTCAAACGGTTCGTTTAGAGTAGCTGTTACTTCTCCGAAACACAGTGAAGATCATGGAGTTTAGAGTGATACACCTTATGTGTCAGGTTGAGCATGACGATCTGGCAGAAAGTATTTCAAACAAGAGAGGCATACTTCTTTTGAACTACAGAGATGTTGTTGATAGTGTTATTCACTCATCATTATATTTAACAAAGGCTCAGAGCATATCTATTCACCCTTCTTTTTCGCGTTCATACAGCTTTCAAGATTAAGCAGTAGCATTTCTGAGGCTTTATTTGTACTATTTAATAGTGTATATACTTTTCCTGTAAGAAATATACCTATGGTTTAATAAAGATGTAAGGCGCTGACAGGCACTAAATAAATCCCAATTTATTATGCTGCTAAATATAGTGCTTTTATCCAATTTACCAGCGACAAGATCAATTCATCATTGATCAATCCATCGTTTACCAGTAAATATTAACCAATACATAAAGTAATGTACTTCTCTGGAGCATCGTCCAACATGTGGCACCTCTCCGTGTGAATGAATTTAAAAAAGAGCTTTTCATCAGGGGTAACAGAGTAATTTTAAGTATAATGTTATGCAAAAATGCTTGGCTTATTCTTTATTCATTGAAAGACCCGTTATGCCAAGATGAGGCGTAATAACAGATGACATAGAATAATGTATGTAAAAAAAAAGTTTCTTTTGTTTAAGTAGTAGTCTTTTATTTTTCAGTCAAGGGAGAAGGTTAAAGTACTTTTATAGAAACAGTAGCTTTTGTAAAGTAGTCTATTTATATATACTTAAAGTAGAAATAATGCATGCGGTAACTAACAGGATAAAAAGGAGAGAAACGGTAAATATGCCAAAAGAGCAATGTTTGCTATTAACAAGGAAAGGGTAAACTATATATGCTTTATTTGTGATTTATAAATGCTGTACAAAAAAAAGAAATAAAATGATGGGATTGTTGTTTAAAAAGACCATTTATCGCGGATGGCAGAGACCCATTCAGGTGCACCTTCGAATCCATTTTGACCAAATTGATAATCAGCAAAGGCTTGACGGATTTCTTTTTGGGAATTCATAACAAAGGGACCATATTGTACAACAGGTTCACCAATAGGTTGACCAGCAATGACTACAAAGTGGCAGTCATCAGAAAGAGACTCTACTGGGATATAGGTACCACCATTATTATCAAGGACAAGTGTGTGGTGAGCAGCTGACTTGTGTTGATCAGCACCATAGAGAGCAGTGCCAGAGATAGTATAGATAAATCCAGCATAGTTTTCAGGAATAACTTGCTCCATCTTTTTACCCTTCTTTAACTTTACATCGATAAACATGGTAGGTGTTCTTGTCATGACGGGACTCTTGACACCGTATGATTCACCTGCGATCACCTTGATCGTGATACCTTCTTCAGGAGTGACTGAGGTTACCTTCTCGCTTGGATATTCTTGGTAATTGGGTTCAGACATCTTATCTTTACTGGCCAAATTGACCCAAAGTTGAAGACCATGTGCTCTTTGATTGTTGGCAGGAATCTCAGCATGAACGATACCCTTGGCAGCGGACATCCATTGAAGGTCACCAGCTCGTAAATGACCTTTGTGGCCCTTAAAGTCTTCATGAAGGAATTCGCCTTCAAGCATATAGGTAACTGTTTCAAAACCACGATGAGGATGATCAGGGAAGCCACCGGGAGCACGGACATCAAATTCGTCAAGCATCAAGAAGGGATCGAGGTTCTTTAAAGCAGGGCTGCCAATGGATCGATAAACACGAGCACCAACACCGTCCATTTGTTCTCTTGAAAGAACTGATTTTGTGATTTTTCTAGCGACTTTGGTAATAGTAGAAGACATTGTATTGTTTGTTTGAATGACAATAAAATTCAAAAGCTTAAAAAAGTCCCGCTTTTTATATGAACAGGGAATATTCAATCTCCGTCATGAGCAAACAGGGAATTACTAAGGACTTATAAAGGACTTACAAATCAAAATGTTGCCGAAGCGAAGGCTGAAAATATGGTAAATGCCAACCCTACTTTTTGGTTTTCCAATCTTTGAAACTTATTTTATTTAGATACACCACCTCTAAAAAAATGAATATTAGTATTATTAGTCATGAGGGTTTGAAAGCTTATTAATATATTTGTATGAAAATAAAGCACGGCTCTGAGAGCATTTACCACATTGGAAGCCGAAGTGGAGGCAACTGAGATTGTTTTAGGAACGAATAACAATTCAGACAGTTAAAAAAATTCAGACGAATCAAAACGAATCTTCAGATATTTTTTTACCTTTTTCGACAAGATAAAAAAGGAAAACAATTTCAGACATGCTGAATACTTTTCGAGGAGATACTAAAATTGGAAACTTTGAAATGATACAGAGGATTTTTAGTTCAAGTGTGATTAGCTAGAAGACTAATGAATAACGTATTGTTCATTTTATACTTACCGAGGCATCAAGGAATGCACTGCCGTTATGGACAGCGTATTAAATCCAGGGAAGCACCGTTAATCTTCTGAAGATCTTTTGAAGGGAAGGGGAGGACTTTCATTGTCGTGTTTTGATTTGTAAACAAAGATACCATATGTATATAATGCATTATTCACATCGCAGTT
>JAMYHX010000599.1:0-22939 GCA_025529335.1 Rhizopus sp. PT2906
TTTCTTTGAGTATTATGCCATCAAGCTCTTTTCATTGATGGAACGTATTTCTTGTATAATGGATCTTCACCTAAATGTGTTGACGATCTATTGAGAATACGAAAAAAAGGATTCCTTCTGTATCTTTACTACCAAAAGATGGGCTCTTCTTGCTCTATATTTTCATATTTGACACATCTCCTTACAGAATTGAAGAGTGGGCCTAGGCGGTTCATCTCTCAGTTGTACTTTTATGTCATGATTCATTATAAACTCACGCATAATGTTAGCATCTCAAAACTCAAGCTGATTCTTTTTTTTTATCACATTACATTTCTTCTAATTTTATATAAATATCCTCATTTGTTTTTATTTAATAAAAGCTTTCGTCAATCATCACATTATTCTTATTGTCCTTAGGCTATCCGCCTATTTCCCTTTTCTCTATTCATCTGTACCTACCGCCAATCGTCTCGCTCTTACCTCATAAGTCCTATTCTCTGTAGATCAATCATCAAGTCCTTAACACCACTATGCCTTTAGCAGTTGTACTATCCAAAACACTAGCCATTTACTCAAACTTTTCTGTCTCATTTTCAATTACTTCAATTTCAAGCACACTGTCTATAGACACGGTACCTATGCCTGTCATTATCTATGACACACTATCAGTCTGCATGATTAAAAGAGTCATTTTAGAATTAGGTACAATTTAGTCTATAGTCAGTTAAACCTATCTCCATAAGTGTACTTGGATGTCAATCATCAGGACATTGATGAGAACAGTGGAAGTTTTTAGAAACTTTACGTCTTCCGTCGTTAAAGATTTTGTTCCAAAAAATACAATGAAATCCTTTAAATGTCTGAGCTCTCATTTTGCCCCTTTTATGACACGAAAGTTTTAAAAACAGTCATCTCTTTGAAGTTTGTGTAGGAATGCGTAGAAATGTGTAAAGGTGTATAAAAATGTAGTCGGATTCAAGCTTTCCTATAGTGATCTTAAACCCTGTTGAGCAGTTTTGGGTAGGCTTTCGATATGGAAACCTTTCCTTGCGACCTTGTTAATATTATATAGAAAAATACTACATATTCGATCATGAATAGGAAAGCTGAAGTCCAATTCCGCATTCAGGACAGTTCTTGTTGTTTCTTTTCCATCGTCCCTTCTAAACAAAATATGGAAATTATCCTTGGCATAGATTGGCTTTTTGAGTGCAAATCTCTTGATGGGCCTCGTTTTCAAGGCTTTTATCTCATGCTCAAGCGCATTTTCGAATCTACAATCAATCAACGTGTAGTAAAAATAAGCAGCTCTTACAAGAATGAACCAGCATCACAGCACATATGGCGGGAGATATAAGAGGGAAGGGACCGCTATTTACTGGCGTTCATGGAGTATCTCACGAGGTGGATTATTACTGCTGCGTTTCCGCGATTTGAATCAAACTCAATCACAAATGTTCCATCATTCTGGCTCATGGAACCCCTCTGCCCGCAAGTTCATTACAGATAATGGGTCAAATTTTGTCTCTGAGGTTATAAAGCTGACGCGTGCTCGGCTGAACACCAAGAAAGTGGAAGCAAGTGTAGGGCATCCTTGATCAGACGGATTCGTAAAAATAATGAACAAATCAATCAAAAACTCGTTATACACATATATAGAGAAGAATTCAGAAAACTGGGATGATCTATTATATTTGAAGAATAGTCTTGGAATAAAAAAGAAAAAGAAGCAGAGGCATGAAACAGCATCCTGAAGCTGAATTAACGCTTATTATTAGTTGCCGAGAGCTATGAATCACTTGTAAATATGATATTATTATTAAGCCAAGATGTGGATTCACATGACTTGTCCTTTCTACTTAACTTGTACATGAGAACCATTTGCACAGATATGGGCTAAAGGTAATTTAAGAGAGAAAGGTGAAGAGAAAGTATGTTTCTCTTAATGTCATGGTAAATACAATCTTCATATGACAAACTACGCACCTTTAACCTCTAATTTAAGAAGATTCCTACCATTTAATACCTTGATCATGATAATGGCGTCAACTGAAACATAATCCTTATATTTGTTAAAATGATGGGTTACAGTAGTAAGCACTATATTATTTGAGTTGAATGATTTAAGAGCTAACTGCTGCTGATAAGATTCAAAAATTTATCGCATGGATTGGCGTTGTTAGTATTGACTACCGTCTTCTCTGTCTTTCCTTCTATAGTATGATCCTCACCAATAACAAGAAACCGGACATTAAATATGCACAAAGACCCAATTTCATGCTTTGATGTCTTTAATGGCTAAGTAACGGCTGTCTGTGGACTTGTCCTGTTTAATGGGCATTGACAGCTTGTGTCTGAGACGTGAACGCTCTTTCCATATAAGGCAAAAACAAAGAAGACCCAACTCAGCGGAGTCTAATAACACTGCATTGGATGAACCTACTGTATGAACAAGTATAATCAATATATATAAGCCAATAATGACAGTCTCATATGGCCTAAAATCATAATTGAACATTGTGGGAATATAGTAGTGTGACGCATTGAATATTTTGATTTATATCAATTATTTTGCAGTAAAAGCTAATATATCACTCTTTCTTTCTATTTTAGTGACAACATATTCATAATTTGGACATTCTCACTAAAAAAGATCAACAATGAATTATGAATCAAGAGATAGATCAGGAGAAGGCACGTCGAATCAATATAGGCATTCAACGACAAATGCTCAAAAAAATAAATCCGAGAGATCAACGCATAGATTTAGCAAACCATTCCACCAATCCAATGAAGAGTAAGAATATACAACTTTATGTTCTTAATATTCATATATTAACCTATGCTTTATCTCATAGATCTCTCGAAAACAGTAGTGTAAACGAACCAAAAAAAGTTGATAACGCGTTCGTGAAATTTACTTCGGGTAGTATACGCTTCGAAGATCTGAAATCAACAGCAATTAACTCCTGGGATGAAGGCATCGATTTAGAACTGAAGCGTAATAACAAAAAGAAAAATAAAACACAATGGGCCTCAGAAGAAGATATTTTTAAAGGTT
Source organism: Rhizopus sp. PT2906 (assembly GCA_025529335.1). Classification (NCBI taxonomy): domain Eukaryota; kingdom Fungi; phylum Mucoromycota; class Mucoromycetes; order Mucorales; family Rhizopodaceae; genus Rhizopus; species Rhizopus sp. PT2906. The sequence goes on from JAMYHX010000599.1 coordinate 3,044, forward strand.
GCAATGTTGACTTTTTCAAACAAAATAATAACAGCGAAGGAGAAGAAGATCCACATGAAAGGTCCATACGACAACAGCAAGAAATAGCACATACTTGGAATAATAATGAAAATTTGACAAAAAAGTCTTATGCGGAAGCTGCTGATCCAATGACTCCTTCCTGGGCAGTTGATGATGTGTCTGCAACTATGAATAACAACAATGACATTTTCCAGGTTCCTTTTCCTCCACACCAATTCGTCTATTCAGCTGATGGAGCATGGAGCTCGACTATGATGCCTACCTCAGTTCCTATGATGCCACATAACATGGCTCCTCCAATTGTGCCGGTACCAGTAATCCAGCCAAATTATATGCCAGTAGGCGCACCCTCTTCAACAAAAGATAAAGAGTTGGCTTTATTTTTATACAAGTTCTTGCACGATCCAACTAGTGACATGTTGCCAAAGTTCTTGGAAATGTATGAAAAATTGTTACCCAAGATGATGTTTATGCCTCCTCGTACACTCGGTGACTTTATGGAAGTCTTGTCCATTGTCCTTAAAGAAGACCAAAAGCAGAAAGACTATAAAAATTTTAATAAAATTCAAAACTATTCGCGTCAAGTCTTTAGTGCAATCGACAGCTTTATCAAGCATATGCTCATTTATCCTGACGATGCAATCCAAGTCATTCAATTTATTGGTGTGCTAAGCAAGTTTGACAACTCCATAAGCGAACATATTGCATTACAAGATCTTATTAACACATTCAAATCGCTTCAAGATTACTGCAGTGTCGATCAAAAGATAGAAACCATTAAGCAACTTCAGTTGATCTGCCCTGCACAGGACAGTGACGACTCGTGGTATGCATTCTGGAATACTACTGAAGAAGGCCTGTTGCCAATACCTGCCCCCGAGGATGTCATATTGGAAGCCGCTGCCGGAAATATGCTTCTCAGTTATGAACTTGCAGCTAACTCAACCCTCTCCAATATCGTCAAGGGTCCATGGCCAAAGCTCGATTTCCAAAATTATCTTTTTACACATTATATGCTTCGACGACAAGAATTTGTCGAGCCTATGCAAAATGCTATCAAGAACATACTCACGATGCCATCGGCCGACGATGATATACAAAGCCAATCTGAGACGACCATCTGCCACGGTTGCAGACCAGTCTACATGATGCCTTTTGAAACATCATACGCCCCTGCTATTGTATTTTCAATAGACTCTAGTGAAGATACAGATGATATCATCAACGATAACACTGAGGGCTCTTTTGTTTTCATTATACCAGAACTTAACTATACCAACATGACAAAGGAGGAAAAAATCGAGTATATGGCCAAAGGCGCTATGATGGGACACATCATGTCTGTATTCAGTCATCCAGTCAAAGGAAACTTAGTCCGCCTTATAAATATCCAGATCTACAGAAAGGGACTCCCCAGACTGGACTGGTCCTGTTCCTATACAATCATAGCTAGCCGAAACAACGCACCATCAACCCTTTCAGTGCTCCATTGGTTGAAACAAGAATTTGAAGAGTTCCACAAGCAAAAATACTCTGCAGTCATCACCCCACGCTTATTGGCGTTGAAGAACTCCCTAAGTGCTGATGAGCTTGGTAGTTGGAATGAGTATGCACATGGCGGCCCAGACACTAATAACAACCCAGTACCAGAGTATTTACAACGTATCGAAGTAGATATTAGTTGTATTATGATCAACAAGCAAATGCCTCACAAAGCCAAACCCGACGAAAACATCTGGCCAAGCCCAACAGAGTATATGTGGAACGCAGCATCGCCTCCAAAGCGTCCACCTGTTTACGAATTATCACCGAGCCAAATGAAAGCTCTGAAATACGCACTGACTCATAGAATTGCATGTATCTCTGGCTCACCTGGTACTGGAAAAACTTATCTTGCTGCAAAACTGGCGTTATTGATGAGCCAGGCTTTATCTACAAGCCATTGTAGACAACCTTTACTCATTATTACCAAGTCTCAGTCTACCTTGGATCGTATTTTAGGATTTGTAGCACCCAAAATCCGTGACACAGTTCGCTTTGGTTATGAACCCAAGGATAGCACCATCAACCATGGCAAGTTCGCAACACAGATGGCTTTACCCGAGCTTGCTGACAATGGCTACAAGCGTTTTAAAGAACTAGATCGCAAGATCTCTGGAATACAGACACAACTGGATGCCCTTTGTAAATTGAGGCTTAAGGTCGAAAGCTATGACCCGGAGACGCTTTATAATTTTGTGCATCCCAAGTTTGGCGCCAGACTTCAGCAAGGCTACAGCAAAATGTTTGCTTCGCAACCTGCCACTGACATAGATATCTGGAAGTTTTGGCTCATTCCCAAAGAGCAAATTCAACACAAAATGGCCGTGTCAATGGAATCTGAGGCTTTATTCCAAACAGTTGATATACTTCGACAGAACACGAGCACCGCAGGCAACTATGTCATGCCTACAATTGATTATACCCATTTCCAAAACAAATGTCGATGGATCGCTGGCAATACCGCCAAGATCGCGCCCGTGTCTACTTCTTCACATTGGCCCTTCGAAACTTCAAAATCACTTGGAAGTGATCTTCGTGACAATTTAGTGCAAATTTGGAAGGAAATTGACGATAAGGACATATGGACTATTTCCGAAAAAACCAAGGACAAGGTTATCAACAAGACAACTGATTTAATTTTGGACTACATTGATCGCGAGCTACATGATTTAATCAAGGAACAATCTCAGGCTGCTGAAGAGCTTGACCATTTGACTACGAAGCGATGGGCTTATGTAGCTCGGTTCAATCGTGTGATTGGCATTACAGCTGACTTTGCTGCAGCACATCAGTCATGGCTCACTAAACTCTGGCCTAGATGTGTGATTGTAGATGAAGCGTCGGAAATCCTAGAGTCAACCTTGATGCCCATTATTGTTGGTCCTCGTGTGGAGCATCTCGTTCTCTTAGGCAACGCAGAAGCTTCCTCGCGTCCGCGTGTATCATGCAATGCCTTCAAGGGTGACCCTCGCTACATGGACACGTCACTGTTTGAACGATGGAAGAAAAATTCAGCAAGCGAGGTTGTTCGACTTGAAGAGCAGTGGCGTATGCATTCAGAAGTGGCCAATATTCTTGATAAGTTTAATAGCAACAAGGATAAAGCATCATCTCTATTGATCACAGCTCCATTGGCAACCTGCAACGAGAACATGAGGGATAGCAAGCAGACTTCATTGATGGGATTAACTCACCGTATGTTCTACATTGATTATCAGCCTTCACGCTCTTCTCGTTCGTCTTCGATGAGGCATGTCCATTTCTCCTCTACACCCATTACACAAGCGGATATAGACGAAGCTCAATTCATTGCGCACCTTGCTACCTACATTATCCAACAGCCATACAGCCAAAATGCCAAAGTCGCAGTGTTAACGATGTGTAATCTACAAAAACACCTAATTAATAACTGTTTAAAGACAGATGTACCCAAGCGCACCATGTTCAGCAAGAACCTAGATAGAATCGTGGTTGAGCGAGTAGATCAACACCCAGGCAGAGACTATTGGTTTACAATAATCAGCACAGCCACCCCTGGTCGATCAAGGTCACTCGAGGATAATTTGTCTGAAGCCCTGACAAAAGCAAAATATGGTATTTACATTGTAGGCAAGCCAACACGAGATACAGTACATCCTCGCTGGCAGAAATTCGCGGATTATATGCGCGAAATTGGCCTATATGGCGCACGCATTCCCTTGGTATGTTATCAACATGGTGAACTTACATCAGTAGGCTACTGGACAGAATTCCAGCCTGTGAGAAATGGAGGATGTAGTCGACCCTGTAACGCTTTGATGAGTGACGGTCATGTCTGCCCAGAGATTTGTCACTATGGAAGCCACAACGAAGTTGTCTGTAGAGCACCTTGCACACGTCCTCGACCGACACTTTGCACACATGAATGTTCTAGACTTTGCTTCGAATGTAACAAAGAAGGTGGCTGTCCTGATTGTCTTGAAGAAATAACCATTGAACTACCTTGTGGCCATGAATACAAAGGTCAATGCAAGGATACTCAGCGTATGTATGCCATCAAGTGTCTTCAGCCTGTCGAGATTGCCTTGCCTCGATGCAAACACAAAGTAACCCTTCAATGCTGCAATACGGGGCGAGCTTCGAAAATCATTTGCAACGTCAAGGAAATGACAGAATTAAGCTGTGGCCATCGCGTCTTAAAGAGATGCAGTGAGCAAGTTGTTTGTGGTGAAATCTGCAATAAATTGTATGAATGTGGATTACATAGCTGCGAAGAAATGGTAAAAAGCTTTTAAAAAGGAAACATAAAGCTATGTGAACCAATATGCATATATAGTGTGGAAGCGACCACTCACATGCACGCATGTATTGCCCTGGTGCTTGTTTAAAAGAATTGATCTGCGGTCACCGCTGTGCTAAGGGTTCGTGTATACATTATTATATATACGTAGATTACTAATCTATTACAATAGGTTGTTCCAGTTGGAATGATCATACTCAAAGATGCTTAGAGAAATGTAATTATGTCTGCTTACACGGCTATAAATGTAGTCGACCTTGCTTTTCTGAATGTATCATGTGCGTAAATCCTTGTCCATATCAATGCGAACACTATAAATGTACAAAAAGGTGTTATGAGGTAAAAAGAGAGAAAGGAATGCCTATCAATTGACTAATATGTGCATGTTAGCCATGCGATCGACCTGCTTGCGATGAACCATGTAAAAAGAGACTTGACTGCTCGTACGTAGCATTGAATCATGTTTATAAATGATCTTAATACATTATTTTTCTTTAGACATCCCTGTCGTGGCTTCTGTGGTGAACCCTGTCCCCCTTGTGATTTGTGCAATCCGGATCTAGAGTGCTCCATCACTCTTAGAACCTTGTCTGAGTTCGATCCGGACGAGAAAATATACATGTTGCCTGAATGCGGTTGCGGTAAGATAATGAAACCAAGAATATATTTATGTGATTGTCATTAACACATTCATTAGTATTCTCTGCGCCCGCCATGGACACTTTCTTCAAGCATAGAACACAAAGTGGCGAGCATAGTGTGATCAAGCTTTGGAAGTGCCCAAACTGCAAAAAGAACATTTACACCGCTCATAGATATAATCAGTATATCAAACATGAAGTATCTCTTGTAAATGAGGTCAAACGCCAAATGGAAGTTCAAAGACAGAAGTTGACACCACAAGAGAAGAATCAAATCATTCGTGCAATGAATGAAGAAATCAAGAGTGGTATATTCAACATTGTGGGCGGAAGATGGTTTGTCTGCCCAAACAAGCACCCTTACTTTGTTGGTGACTGTGGTGGAGCAACAGAGGTATCTCGCTGTCCTGAGTGCAATGCGCCAATTGGAGGTACACAACATCGAGTGATAGAATCTAATCGTTTTTATGGTGAATTTGATGGGTCCGAAGAACCTGCATGGCCTGGGCAGCCAAGTAAAAATTCATAAAAGTCATATATGTTTGTAAAATTTACTTTATAATCGTATAGAGATAACTAATTATTGTTTATAAATACACGCCGTCTTCTTCTATTCTTTCTTCTTTCTCTTCCAACTGCAAATCTTGAGCATATTTTTCTTTAAATGCTTTAATGTCACTTCCTACTTCTCGCCATGCTGCTTCACCTAAACGTTCTCTAATGACTTCAAGTGTCAAGTTGATTTGTTCTTGTTTTCTTTGAATCAAGTCTTGATTTTCTTTTATTGCCTGAGTCAAGTCAGGGTCGTTTTGTTCTGTATCAAATTCTTTCATTTCATGATTTGATTTTATTAAATGAGTTATGCAATTTTGAATCTCGTGCACTTCTGAAATCAAACTAGTTGCTGGCAATTCGTTCAGTGCCTTTCTTAATTGAGTTATATTCATTTTAAAAATGCATGATAATTTATGGAAAACACTACGCACACGCGAAAATACACGCGAAAATAAAATTAGTGTGACGTATACATAATTTTTTTTTTCTTATATGCACGTGAAAATGCTATGAGCACCCCATTTTTATACTTGGTTGATTTGGACTAACGTTTCTGATAATTAAGCTGTCATTTTTTGAAAATTTTATTAAAATACACTTTTTTACTGTGAAATAATGTACGCCAATAACGTAAACACCTCGTCAGCAAGCAACAACTATGAATATTCAGATGACCATATCAAGTCACTGGGAGAAATTGTCCGAAATTTGAGCGAAAATGGTCAATTTATACCTGAAGTTATTGCTCTAAAGAAGAGATTCGTGAGGCTCTCCTTGGATATGAAAAGAAGTTCAATGTTGTATTGAGTATTAAAAGCTCCATCGCTTATACTGTTGTTTGGATTTGTAAACACAGTGGAGATTACCGCGTTATGGATAGAGAAGAATCTGCCACGAAAAGGCTCAAAAAAAGCCAGAAAATTGGCTGTGGCTGTTACGTTAAAGTAAAGACGAACAAATTAGGCCACTGGCTCATCAACGAGTGGGAAGGTAGACACAACCATCCTATATTTAAGTCAAGATCTATTTACAGCCAATACCGGATTCAACCAGAAGAAATTGAAGAAAGAATTGGTAATATGTTCAAAGCCGGTCTTTCTCCTAGCTCTATTTTTATCGTACTTCAGTCTGAAAACATCAAAAATATCACTAAAAAAGACTTGGAGAACAAATACTTTCATTTTTTCGATCTGAAAAGGAAAATCTATGTTTGATTATATTTTAAGGCTTCAAAAAAAGAATTATATTGTAAAATATACAGTGAATGACAATAATCATATCGACATGGTATTCTTCTGCTATGAGTTATCTGTCATTAAAGCAAGAAGAATACCGGAGAGCATTATAATTGATGCTACCTACAAAACTAATGCACATAAACTGGTATTTGTCAACATCGTAGGAACAAGTAGCGTGATGTCGAAGAAAAAAGATTCTCTTTCGACTTTTGAAATTGCCGGTGCGTGGATTATGAAGAAAAGCAGTTTAATTATGAATGGGTGCTTAACTGCCTTAAGAACACGATCTGGCCTTCCAATTTACAAGAAAAAATTCCTCTTCCTTCAGTTATTGTTACAGACAATGACAGAGCATTGAGAGCAGCAATATCGACCATATTCAATACATTTTTGAATATGCTCTATTTCATCCACCTACATAGAAACTTCGAAATCAAGTTGATGCAGCATGTAGCGGAAAGAAACAAAGATAAAAGAGATCTCATTGAGCTTGATATTCAAGCTATGTTCCAAGAGATTGCGCTTAGGGCAGACACCAAACAAAGTATGAAAGAAGTTGTATCTAAAATGAAGAAATATTTCCTAAAAGATGGTGTTTGTAAAACTTCGAAAGAAAAGGATAAAGCAGACTCCACAGGTATTACTATTAAGTCTATCAAAAATGAGACAAAGATTGATGCAGTAGAAGGTCTAGCTAATTTAACTGGATGTAGGTCGATTCAATTAGTTCAGAGAAGCGACAGAAAAAACATAAAGCTACTGAATATATAGACTTGTAAGTGAAAGTTGCCTTGTTAAGTTCATTTCATGAGCATTGAAAGAGGATCTCAAGCACTTAATTGTGCTGCTTTTCTAAAATGAATTTTATGTTTTAGATGGTGCAAGTGAAGCACTGGACATGCTATCATACATATCAATATATGCATTTTAATAATAGATTAACCAACAAAGTTGAAGGCTTGCACTCTGCTATTAAGTATTCAATAAAATCTTCTTCAGGTACTATAAATAGAGTTACCGACAAGATTGATAAGTGGTATAAAAAAAGGTGAATTTTTCAAGCTACTACAAACTCTTAAATAAAAACTGTTACTCACAATAACAACATAGAATGAAGAAAGTGACAAGACAGCTATTGAAATTATATCCTATAGAACTGATATCTATAAACAAACTAGAATCTACAGCAAGATATCACACTTAGTACAAAAATTACATTCATTTGCTCTTGATCGTATATTTTATGAGCTGCTAGAAATTCAAGAGTCAAAAAACACCAATAACCGACATGGAAGCTTGTCATTGTGCAGTAAGAATTCATTACAACTTGCCTTGTAGGCATATTCTGATAGCTGAAAAGAAAAAGTTCCACTATCTATAATTGCAAGACGATGGTATATAAATTACAATGAAATAAGCGATGGTAAACACAGATCATATTGAATATAGATTTTATGATAATGAATAACGCATATTATACAGTTGAAACAAAAGATGAAACAGAAGATTTAAAAGTTCAAAAGATAGATGTAGCTAAGGAGGATGTAACCGAAAAGCAAGAGATGCATAATCAAGAACAAGAAATTGCTCTAATAGAAAAAAAAAAATCAAATTGATACAGAACGATTCACAGAAGAAGATGCAAATGAAGCTTTGTGTACTGCGCAGCTTGATGGTCATAGCAAAATCGATGTATTTGATCTAACTACAGAATCAAATATCGTATCACAGTTGGAAGAAGAGGAAAAAGCCCTTGAAGCGGAAAATTTCTTGCAAGATGATACTACAGAAGGTATCAAATATCAAGATATATGACGACACAGTATAACGGACTCTAGAAGAGTTTATTCAATGGAAAGAAAATCAGTTTTGACTCACTCTTTCTCTTTCATAAAATAGATCTATACAACACAGTTTCTTCTACCATTCTTGAACCATTACTTTATCCAACTGTTATAAAAGCGCTGAAACTTTTCGAGTCCTTTGCTTCAATACAGGATAAACAAGACATGATTGACAGTTTCGAAAAAGTCATTGCAGAAAAGCAGACAAAAAACCTTAACAATGTACTTCCGCCTGTTGTAAATGAAAAAAGAAAAAAAAAACAAAACAAAACAAAGGACGGCCAAAAGGAACGAAGCGCAGAGATATACTGCTAGAAAGAATTGAAAAGAGTGAAGCGAAGGAAGCGAAACGTGAGGCTCTAGAAGAAGCAAGAAAGAATAAGCAGCACGAAAAGTAAAGCTCAAACAGTTTAATATCAAGAGCAAATTCTTTCATATTTCTTTATACTAATACATTATCCGTTGTTAGAAATATGGAATCGTTAAAAATTAGAATTAGACCGATAACTGTTTTAGACATCAAGGATTCCCAGAAGAGTAAAAAAATGACCTTGGTACTCGATCCAATTGCAGATGGCAATTGTGAGTTTAGGTGTATTGCACACGCAATATATGGCGACGAAAACCTTCGCATGAGAGTTAAGCAAGAAATGAAGGAATGGTTTGATTTGCACAAGCATGGCATATGCAAAGGTATACATGCAACGTACTCTCTTTTGAATTGGATGCTGAAGTAATCTGAAATTTACAGATAAAATGAATATTGCCGATGTAAAAAGAATCCTTAACAATTACGATCCTGCTCCTCCACCAGACTGTTAGTTCAACTCTTTAGATTGTCCGCAATTAGTTGCAGATGTATATAATAGATCTGTAACTGTATACTCTGAAACAGCAGGCAATACATTGTGCCTGCCATTTAGATCCGAACTACCTGAGACCTTTAAGCCAATTATGTTATTCCTTAGACAGGTCGAAATGCAGCATTGGTATCTGATCGGTTTTGAAAAAAAAAAAAAAAAAAAAAAAAAAATATAGAAAGTTAATTTGACTACGATTGTCGCCATTATACACTCTTTTCGAAAAGTAAATTCGCCTGTGATCGAAAATAAATACACCCGAGAACAAAATTCATGTTGCATGAAATGTAAATTCGTCGTCGCCAAGAATATTTTCGTAATATTAACAGGTTGACTGTCTTGGGGTTGAAATTAACTCTTTTGACTTGATGTCGTTTTATTCAAACATATTTTTCTTTGTCGTCTTTTTACGCAAATAATTTTTTTATTTTATGACAACATTTTATAAAATTAATGTCAATAATTAATAAAAATACAGTATGAGCCAACATGTATAAAAAACGGCATAAAAGACAACAGCATTTTATACAAATACGTAAAGTCTTTTGTTCTGTATACGTCACACTAATTTTATTTTCGCGTGTGCGTAATGTTTCCTTAATTTATTCAGTCATGACAAGTCTATATACGGTTACATGATTAACAAAATAAGACAAGATCAATTAGGGTCAATACGTATACCCGATCCACTTTGCTACAGTTGACGAAAGGGAGGACAGAGGATGTGGCCACCCAGTCCAGATGATATGAAATATTTTTTATGTACCATCCTTTTCAATATGTGTATATCGAATGCTTAGTTTGGAAAAAGATCAAAAGAGATAGTTTATTCTATATATCTTCAAATAAAAAAGCGCAGCTCAAAAAGCTTATACCACATCCTCTGTTCTCCTTTTGTCAACTGCAGCATTTGAGAACAAAAACTTTGCATTATTTTAGGAAGTTGCTGTCATTGATATGCAAGATATAAGAATGTAAAGGGCTATTATAATGGTTAATAAAGTTACATCTGTTGTTAACTAGAAACTTACTGCTCAAAAGAATAGTCTTTCGCTTCATTGTACATTACATCTTCTACAATAACACCCTCCTTTAAATACCATTTGCCACTGATTCTGTCGTGAGTATGCTTCATTAAGGTCTTGTCTTCTTCAGTTAAAACCTTTTGGTACTGAAATGATGACGTTGAAGTGTCAGTAGAGCTAATATTCGATTCAGTTATGGAAGGCTTCAATTCAGCAGCAATCTTTTCTGCCCAGACACCATTATGCGAAATAGTACGAATAATTTTGAGCTCTAATCTCTTTGAATTCTCCTTGAAGGCTTTTTTCCAGTTTTGTTGGTATTTGGCTGCTGAGCCGGATTTGTAGTTACTGATGATGGGTTGCAACATTCAACCCAGGAAGCTGTTCCATTGAACTTGGTTTGTATCTCCTGCCAAGTTTAACACATTCAGACGCGATTTCTAAATGTAAGTAGTGTATACACTATTTAAAGAAATGTCGCGCTAGGTTATCGCTTTTTCGTATAAATTGCAAAAATGCGACTTTACTTTCTGAAAGACCTGTATATTAGCAATTGTGTATAGCCAGAGTGTATAAATAGTTTACCATCGTTTAGGCCTCTAAAGTCATTATGACAACTTTTATATCACTTTATTCACAAATTATGCGCACACTAGTAGAAAAATGATAATTTCAGACAACAAATGAGACAACGAATAATAAAAGAGAGCCTATCAGAAGCAAAAGGATGAATAAAGAAATAATTAGTAAATCAGTTATTTACATTGATATTAAATACGTATATTATAAAGAAGAGGATTTATAAGAGAAAAAGAGAAGCAAGAAAAGTGAGTAAAATTATAAAGAAGTAATCAATATCTTATCCGAAGTGTACTGTGGATGGGCCAGCGAAGAGATAAGAGAGGAGAGCAAGGAAGAGAATGTATGGAACCAAAGTTTGGTTCTTACCAAACCACCCCAGCTAGCACCGGTACTGGTTCGATTTTATTCTCTATAATACTACATATTAGTTTCTTACAAGAGTAAAGAATATAACATACTTTAGGGCTAGCTGAGGAATAGCTTGTCTTACTTTTTGGTCCAAAGAAAAGAAAAGAAAAAGAGAAGCCAAGATCAGACTATTTAAACAAGTTCTCTAACAACTTTTCATTTTGTATAAAGCCTTGACCACATTTATCTTTTCTCAAGAATATCAAGCTCATTTTATATATTATTGCATGTTGTCTTTTTAAACAATAAAAAAGACATCAAGTGTTTAATTGTTATTGATCTTGTAATGTGTGCGAATAATTTCTGAAAAAAAGTGTATCATAAGTCAGGTTAATACAGGTTGGATGTTAGAAGCCGTTGGACTACAAGGATAAGTGGTGTAATCCTAAACAAGTAGAAAGTACAATCATATATTATCATTATGAAAGGATCTAGGAGACCTGTGAGTACCAAAAAAAAAGACTTTCTCAATGAGAAAACAGATGTCAGCACGCTGAACAGGGCCTCCACTGCAGCGAATAGCGTAAATTAGACAGTCGACAAAAGTACTCAAAGTGTATAATCTACACTGTTCTGGTTACGCATTGCTTCGAGCCTTGGATCATGTATATATTGACTGGATCGAGAGAGAGAAAGAGAGAGAGAGAGTTATACTCATCATAAATAGCGATTTCAGTTTTCTTCAATTACAAGGACAGCGAGTGATGGTTAGGATAACATACAGTGGATGTACGAATGATGTTTATGTGCAGTTGTCGTAGTCAGATATGTAGTTGGTTGATAGGTAGACAACGCTGAATGAAAGGTAAAACTTTTTGATTCGAAAGGGGTACTAAAGACACGAGCAGCAGTAGTAGCGGCAGCTTAGCTTGCGATATTAGGCCTTGGGAAAAAAGATAAAGCATCTCTGCCAAGGTGTGAGCTGTTGTAGAAAAAAGGAATTCTAACGGACAAGCACCAGTAAAAAAGGATGAAGCAAACAGTCATTTATTTTTAGAACTCGCAATTCTCTTCTCTTTATCGAGTGTGACATGACTTTCCATCTGTTGCGAGCCAATGGTCGGAAGTCGGGCCAACCAATAAATTAGCTACTTTTTGTATATTTTGTATATAAACCATTCGAATAACCTATAAGCATAATATACATTATGTCAAATAAGATATGTATAAGTATATAAAAGTTGATTATACAACATTACATCTATTTTCCATAGTTGAGCTATTCAATTAAATTATGTGTAACGACCATAAAAATAGACAATAAATTAGTTATTTTCTACTTTCTCTCTCTCTTTTTTTTATTTTTTTATTTTTTTTTTATTTCTTCATTTTCTTTATTTTCCTTCACATCGCAGGGATGAAATCAAACAAAGCCAGTATTACATTTGCAGTAACACTGGTACTTGGAACATGTCAACTTGCTTTAGCTACACCACTCTTTAATATACCTTCAGCAAACCATTTAAACGATGCATCTATCGAGGATATCTGTCAAGGTTAGGATGTGAATATACAATCAGCAATCATGATACTCATTATACTCTTAGATTTCAGAATTACTTATCCAGCAAAAGAAGGTTTGAAAATAATAAAAGATTGTTTATTTTTGACGCTAAATTTATCGTCATTATAGGCGTCGTATTTGATGACAACTCAAAGCATATTGTTGCTTGGCAAGCCGCAGATTCGATAAAACAAGTCAATCTGACTCTCGTCTCGAACCAGAACCCTTCAAGCACAGCGTATATTGGCACATATGGTAAGTTGCAAATTAATTAGCTTGTTCCTAAAATAACACGTCCCTATGCACACCCTAATTCTAGATGCCACTCTTGGTGCTACGGATGAAGTCTTATTTTCACTGCAAGGAAGACAAGGCGGTAAGCTTTCTTTTTATTTTCTTGTATTTATCATAACTCATCATTCTTCCATAGGCGATTATCATGTTCATATCGCTGGTCAAGGAGACAACAGCCAGTTCTGTGAAGCAGACTCCGCTACCTTTAAAATTAACGCTCTACCCGCCAATGCAACAGTTATCCCTTCAACCAACAGTACCGTAACCAATGCACCCACCTCCTCAGGAGACACTCAACCTACATCTACATCTTCAACCGATTCTACTGGAACAACCACCATTGATCTTTCAGCTACCACAACCACTCCAGCTGCCACCACGAGTGCCCCAAGTGACACTAGTTCATCAACTGCAGCAAACAGCTCAATAGATCAAACTCAGCTTGATAACCTCCTTGAACAAATTCACAAGAGCACTGCTTCTAGTAATCCATCTCACGAAGATGATACCAATTGGACGTCTGCCTTGGACGAAGTTTCCGATCTTACAAAGGGCGATAAACCCCACAGTAACGATCCTGCAAGTGACGACATTCTTGAGCAGATTCACAGTAACCGTATCCACAACAATGCTGTCAACACCGAACAAGAATCTAGCGATCCTTCCTTCCGGCAGTACATCGACAGCTTAGACCAGGACTATAAGAAGTACATTCACAAAAACAAGGAAACTGAAACAGAAGCGGTAACACACAAGAATGATGCCGATCCTTACTTTACAAATGAAGATTTGTCTACACATGAAAATGCTGCTGATTATAAGCAATGGCATTCTAATGATGCTAATCCTTATTTCACCAATACCGATCTTCGAACCAATCACAATAATGGTGAATGGGAAGAAGAAGAAGAAGAGAACCATGTTAATTACAAACAATGGCACTCTGATGATGCCAACCCTTATTTCACCAACACTGATCTTCGAACCAATCACAATAACGGCGAGTGGGAAGAAGTGAATGATGAACATGATAACGAGGCCACCCCTTCTAACGGTTGGTCATCTACTGATCCTTACCAAGAACCTCCATCCCACGATAACTTGGCTGAATGGGAGGAAGAAGGAAATGAACACACAAATGAATGGCAGTCCGATGACCCCATTGTCCACTCTCCATCCCACGATAACTATGCTGAATGGGTTGAAGAAGATAACACGCATAACAACAGTTGGGAATCAACAGATCCTTACGTCGAACCCTCTTCTCATGACAACGATGCTGAATGGATCGAGGAAAACGATGGCCATACCAACGGCTGGCAATCAGAGGATGCTTATGTTGAATCTTCTTCTCATGACAATGACGCCGAATGGGTTGAAGAAGATAATAACCACAATAATGGCTGGGAGTCTGAAGACCTTCATGTAGAACCTTCTCATGATGACTATGCTGAATGGCAATCAGAAGAAGACACCCATAACAACCATGTAGATGGTTGGGAAACCGAAGAAGCTGACGTAGAAGCCAGCCATGATAACGATGCTGAATGGCAGGATGCTTCTGAAAGCAATCATACCAACGACTGGGAATCTGAAGACCTTCATGTTGAACCTGTCCATGCCGACTACGCCGAATGGCAATCACCAGAAGACGCCCATAGCAACCATGTGGATGGTTGGGAAACCGAAGAAGCTGATGTAGAAGCCAGCCATGACAACGACGCCGAGTGGCAAGACGCCTCTGATGATGTCCATAACAATGGCTGGGAGTCTGAAGACCTTCATGTTGAACCTGTCCATGCCGACTATGCTGAATGGCAATCAGAAGAAGACACCCATAGCAACCATGTGGATGGTTGGGAAACCGAAGAAGCTGATGTAGAAGCCAGCCATGACAACGACGCCGAGTGGCAAGACGCCTCTGATGATATCCATAATAATGGTTGGGAATCCGAGGACTCACATGTCGAACCTGTTCACGACAACTATGCTGAATGGCAGGAATAAGATACTAATAGCAACCATGTTGACGGTTTGGAAACTGAAGACATTGGGACCGAACAGGCATAATACATCCATTGAAACATTTAAACGCATATAATAAAGAATTAAAGGGCTGTAAATTAGTATATTTTTCAATCCTTGTCATCATCAATGAGTGTGGAGGATTATGAAAATATTAAGTAATGTATATCACTTTCTTTTTATTTATAGATGCAGTAAGCTAACTCCATAATACATTCATATTATAAAGTGTCAATATGACAAAAAGAAGAAGAAAAAAAGGCGTTAAAAAGTAAAAGGATACGTAGAAGTTTGTAATTATATTTATCCTTTAGTAGCGGAGTCAAAGGTTGATTTAAGATATAATACAACAACAGCAGCACATTTCTTTCCAAGTAGGCATAACTCCAGGGGGAAGATATTCGACACCTATACGTTCTTCTTGTTGTTCAGCCATGATATATTTATGTTTAATAAAAAAGTGTGACTAAAAACAGGTCTTATATATCCTATTTAGATGTTGTCAATAGGATCCATAGTGGCTGACTCATTGTTGCAGGAAGATACAATGTGATAAAAGTTTATTTTCAGTCATGGGAGAAGGACATTGTACATCAAGTCATCATTCTCTATTGCAGTTGACTTTACAAAATTATTCTTAATGATAGCCCTCCGCCTTCCTCAAACGATTAGAGCAATAATGGTCAAGATAAGTTGCAATTATAATTAACCATCAATCAGCACTGTAGCTATATAATATCGTCTAGTGACCATCATTATAAAAGATTCGAATAGATGCTAACCATTATTTTGTATTGTATTCATAAGAGTATGCTAGAGCTTTGTGTGCACTGTTTAGCTTGAATGTTGTCAGTAGAAAAGATACGATACGCTATAAATTCTTTATTGGAAACAATGAAAAGTACCTTGATACCTTTGAGCCCAGAGACTGCCCAAAAAAAGTCCGTGCTACTGAAAGCAATGGGTATCTTAAAGAACGCAATGATCTATTGTCCAAACGGAGGTTCAGTAGTTCCTTTGTCTCTCTCTTTTTCTCTCCCTTCTCTGCCATACACTGCAAACCTGTCTATTCTTAGACTGATTCCAAAAAGAAGATAAACCTAATACAGCTTCATTAGATCCCCACTTTTCAACTTCTTAAAAATAATTTTATGTGAAGCTGTACAATCAACCTTTGATTCAGTGGTGGCGATGTCTGTTTATAATTTACAACCAATCAAAAATATTCAATTAATACGTAGCAGTAAAGATGAATCACAAGTGTTTCTTCAGCGCAATAACTTACAGTGATCTATAAATGACAGCTATATGCGACGTAATAGAAAATACCATCTTCTTAGTTCGAAGGGTGGATTGGACAACACGAATCTCTTGTTATTATTCTTATAATAAGTTTAGTCCTTTGATTTATGATATTGGACTAACAGAACCATTATGAAAAGCTTTTATTAATATACCCACTGATTTACCATAGAAAGATTGTACAACAATCACAAAAGGAAGGTAAAGAGAGACATAAAAGCATAACAGGGGAAACGATAGAAGGTAAAGGGCATATAAAGGATCATATACATATTAAGGGGAAGCATCAGTATCAATAAAGATTACACGGGGACGACGACTTCTTACGCGAGGTGTTGATGAGGATGACGATGGGCGAGAAAAGGGAGAGGAACGGGGTAGTGAACGAGATGAAGGTGAAGGTGATCGTATACGCCTTAGACTAGCTAGTGAATTGAGTTGCTGTCGAATACGTCTGTGCGCTGAAAGAATATTAGCCTCCACATCCTGAACTCGAGTAGAATAAGGTGGTATCTGTAAGAGTGCTTCGACAACCGATTGGACATTATTGCTTGTGTTGATCGTAGGTAATGAAAATACCAATTCTGAAGGTGACATGGCAGCTAATGATGTTGCTGATTCAAGTATATCAGGCAAGTCTAATTACATAATCAGTATCAATCATTCTTTCCCCTTATCAATTCTCGCTTTTACATACACATACCTTGAGTGATAAACTCTGGTATATTCACTGCCTCTTGCCCTAGCCTTGTTCTTGCCGAAAGAAATTGATCTAGAAGTGATACTGTCACTTGTAATTGTTCTAGTAAATCTTCCTTTTCCGAAATGCACTGGTCAATTCGACGATCGAGTTCACTCTGCTCTACGGATGAATTACTGTTGGGTCGTCTATCCCCAAAAGAGGATGTAAGTAGATTCTGTCTTCTGGATATACGATGTCTTCGAACATGAGAAGGAGTGTGTGGAGCTGATTCATAGCTATGACGTGTGATGACCGGCATTCCCTCAGTATTTACTCTTTGTCTCAACAATGAACGAGCCATTTGTATTTGTTGTTTATGAACGTCCTCTTGTATTTCGTCGATCGATCGTCTTCTTGGTTTCCATATAGGCAGGCCCATTTTCAGTTTTGTTGTATATATGTTTAATTTAAAGAAAAAGGAGAGGCTTTTAATTATTTCCTATATACAATCTTTTTTTTTTATGAATACACTGTTTAACCTTAAATCGGACGGTTCCAATTGGGCGATTTTTTTATATATGTAAACGTTTGATCTTTCTGCCAATCAATGCTCACTTTTGATACATGTCATAACTGTTTTCCAGAATATGGGATTAGTCATAGGATTGCGTAAAGAAAGATGTCAAAGATTGAATCTATATGTATCTATCTTTCTGAAGAAAGCGTAAGAAGCAGTGCTCACTGTTCCAGTTTGCGTGGATTTAATTGGTCAATTTGCGCTCAGCCGGCAGAAGAAATATGATTCGGTCACAAACAATTATGTTGATGCGAGCAACACAGGTTGGGCGTGTCAACTTCAACTCTCTACGGGACAAACTCAAACAGCTCATGGATATTGGAACCATCAAGAGGCGACCATGTCGATCAGCTGGAGAGAGCTAGAAGCAGCCTTTCATGCACTACAGACGTTCCCTCATCTGAAGAATATGCGGATTCTTATCCGAACGGACAACATAACCTCGATGTCTTACATGAGCAAGCAAGGTGGAACACAATCTCTTCCATTGATGGAGTTAGCACCAGCTTATGGAAATGGTGCATCTAAAGGGGCATAGTAATACAGTCTCAACACGTCGCAGGTTTCAACAATCAGATTGCGGACTTCGAGTCTCGTCAACCATACCTCAAAAGCAACTGAATGATCCACTCGATTGTGTTCCAGCAACTCCAACAGTGGTTAGACAAAAACGACATCGATCTCATCGCAGACCGTCGCACGACCCAACTGTCAAGATACGTGTCTTGGCTACCAGACCCGAACAGCGAGTCGATCGACGCATTCACCATCCCTTAGAACAACTTTCAGAACCCTTGGATTTACCCTCCATGGAACCTAATCAACCGTTGTTTGCAGAAGCTGATCACGGAGCAAGTTCCTCTAGCAATATTCATCACTCCTTGGTGGCCGAGCGCTCTCTGATTCCGCACTCTTCGATAACTTAGTCAACAAGTGCCACTTCTATTAGATCAGACGTACATTCATTTGCCAATCCCAACAGCAATTTGGCCAATGAAGCACGCAACGTGGAAGCCTGCCATCTGGAAATTATCCGCTCTCGGTAAGACAACACAGATTTAAACAACAACGCACGTACACTTTTATTACAACCATATTTAGAAGCGTTCAGAGCTAATCGATCCTATCAAAGCGGTCAAGATCTCTTTTTGATTTGGGCTGCTGATAATAAGGTTTCACCAACACACTTTTCGCCAATAGACTTGATCAATTTCTTGAGCGATATGTACATCTCTAAACCTTATGCGATTTCTACACGCATTTGTATCCTTGATACTCAATATACTTTTTTATGTTTTCATGCGTATGAATGGAAGCATTGTCTATCACTTTGTAGTGTCCCATCATATGAGGATGCCTGTCCATTGCACCGAGAGTCGTTTTAAGAAACTAATGTAGTGCCCTGCTACAGTTCCTGAACTTATATATCCAACAGTATTTCTCTTCTTAGCAGGCCTTGGTTTTTTTTACGCCAACTGAGATCAAACCTGCAGCAGTTCGAATGTGTATAACCAACTGCTTCGCTGCAACTGATGCACTTATACACTTTGTAATCTTCATATCGAAAAATCTGGCCATATCCTGGACTGTATAGCGAACATAATCACCTTTTGGTTTTTCCCCCTTCATATGGATGTCTTCATTTGTTGCCTTTTCTATCAGCATTGGGAAATTAAGAGAAGACTCGTAAGAAGTCGCATTTTTCAAGTAATCAGTGTGAGTGTCAATAGTTTCAATAATAAACTCATTTTACTCGACAATGTACTCCAAAACCCAAGACCACCATTATCATCAACGACATTTCCATGTCCATCTTCATATAAAATAATATTTTCACGGTAACTTGGACAGTGGCGTCGATTTTAGCAAGCATGCGACGTCAATTTTCATTGACAAGCGACATTAATTTTGATTGGATGCGACTTTGTTTGTTGGAAGCATTGTATGCAGGTTCAATCCCAGTGTATACTATATGTCATCTTTACCTTAAAAGGCATTATTTTTCTGTATGCAGAGT